>JAUMHE010000001.1:3859454-3873228 GCA_032359235.1 Enteromius mattozi | reverse complement strand
ATTTTACTTAAAAATAATGATTGCAAATTGTTACGAGGATTTTATTAAGTAAATTTTACAAGTTATTTTTTTCAGTGCAGGAAACAAAATGTTAATTTATTACTAATCATTTGCTGTGTAATAGGTTATTTAAAAAGAAAAATTAATCATAGTGTATACTTAAGTTATTTAGCAGACAAATAAATGTATTAGTTGGATGGCTGTTTTATTAAGATTTTTCTTTTTTAACAGCCATTTTTATTTCTAAAGAGCTGCAGTTAAGTGCACAAAATGGCAGAAAGCACATTTTTCACACCTCTTCAATGGTTAAATATTAAATTTCCTGTGTGGAGTGTTAAAGTAAGGAAAAGTTTAAATGATGTTTTCATAATAAGGATATATTACCAGCACTAACAATACAGTCCTGGATGTAAAATTATTATTCTCTTTACCCGAAAGCCACTTCCCTTCATCAGGACGGCTTTCCCCATAATCACCGCTCTTAATGGAAACACCTTTAACACACATTTACCTCCAATAAACCTGGATTACTACTTAGAGTCTTGCATTAATAAACAATTCCTTTTGCACTTCATTCAAAGGCAGAAATACAAGTCTAAATTTAGCAAAGTATGAAACATTTTCCAGTCAAATCCCAAAACCCTGTCAAGCACAGGGTAGTGGTTTGAAGATTCGGGCCTCGGTTCAAACTCTGGCGATCCATTTCCTAGGCATTTAAAATGGAAAGCATTTAATACAAAAAAGGCAAACTCTCCAGCTACCCATCAATGCAGTATCAAGAAAAAATTAGCGTAGGGATTGTTTTTTTTTTTTTAAGTGAACAATTACATCTCTGTGTTTTAAAATACCAAGAAGGGGAGCTGAAAATGAGAGCCCACACACATACACACTCATAGTCACACACACACGCATCTTCCTGCACCAACGGCGCTGCAATAGTGCCAACTAGAGCAATTACTGTAGCGACTCCCGTAGCTGTCCTTTCTCTTGTTCTCTCTCGCTTTCTTATGGACACAAAAGAGGAATATTCGATTTGAGAGTGTGACAACGAAGGCCACATTCAATAGTGATAAACAAAGAGTTTGTGCTGCAAATAAACAATCGCAAGGACAAAAACACAAAGCAAACCGATAAATTAAACAGCTGAGCTGTAGCATTCAAGACAAAGAATGGAAAGATATTTTTTGGCACACACAACAAATACCTGATTTGAACTGTCAGGCTATTTCAAATTAGGATAATTGTGGTGTTAGTTAGGAATGCACAACTGAAATCAAGAATAAAATAACAGCTATTAAAAAAAAATAAAAAATGCTGAATGCCCTCAACCAGAGCAGCACATGGGGACTGTGTGCATCTGGGGTTGAGAAAGGCCCCCTGAGCTCTGGCACAGGATGCCACGGGCCCCGGGATTGTGCACGGCTGCCCTGCAGGGTGCCAGTCTCCGGCGAGGCTATTTGGAGCCTGATAAAAGCG
The DNA here is from genome assembly GCA_032359235.1 of Enteromius mattozi. Classification (NCBI taxonomy): domain Eukaryota; kingdom Metazoa; phylum Chordata; class Actinopteri; order Cypriniformes; family Cyprinidae; genus Enteromius; species Enteromius mattozi. The sequence continues at coordinate 3,871,752 of JAUMHE010000001.1, read as the reverse complement.
GCAGTGCACACTGGAATTAGCCTGATAAGATAAAACCACAGCACAGCAGCAAACATTCTGAACGGGCAGCGCAATGGCCAACCCTGCTGGGCACAGAGCAAACCAGTGCATGCGCTGACCGAGAGTCTGAAAGACAGGCAGGAAACTGTTCAGCTGCTTTAAATTCAGCTGCTTATATTTTGTCTTTTATTGTTTTTAACTGAAAATATGCCAATTTTTTTACCACCGTAAATTTGTGGTTTATTTGCAGTACCACAAAATGAAAATTAGTCACAAAAGCAAAAAAGAGAGAAGGCAAGAAAGCAATTTCAGATCTGTAATGACAGGATTACGGATCTTGTTGGCCTGAGTGTGTTTGGCCAGTCTGATCTTGTGTGCGTCAGAGAGAGTGTTAGCCGTGTCAGAAACACTGTTTGGCAGTAAACGTATGAGACCGTGCTAGTAACTTATCCACAAATACACACACACACTCGCTCCAAAAGGATATGACTCTAAAAACACACTGCCAATGAGAAAACAAGATGGCACCGAAGACTGAAAAGGCCAGCCGTCTTGTGTTTTCTTGTGAATACAAGCAACACAATATTTATATTAAACACCGTCACAAAACAAAAAGAAAGCATCTTGTTATAAACAATAAAACATCGCAAAAATTATTAAAATGACTCATGAAATACTATGAGCAATGGCAGAAATGTATCAGAGTTATTCACATTTAAACAGGGTTCTCATTTTTGAATGAGTATTTAAAAATTTCTGGGAAGGATTTACATTTATTAATATCTAGAATTAATAGATTTTAACAACCTTTTAGTGTACAAAATGTCTCCATAAGGCACAAAATCATTCAGACTTGAATGCAGTTGGATAGGATTTCTTCCATAAAGTGCATGACCAGATAGATTACAAACTAAATACATAAATTTGCATGCCTTTTAAATTAAATAACTTTCAATTACTTTTTAATGCATTAAAATCACAACTTTAAAGCGGCCCTTGCGCATGTACAAATGTTTCCAAAAATCACAGAATCATCCTGAGAGCTGAATGCAGCTGGATAGGATTTCTTCCATACAGAGCATGGCCAAAGAGATTATAAGTTAAATACATAAATTTGCATGCTTTGTAAAAAATGTGACTTTTTATTCTGCAAATCACAACTTTAAGAAGTTGTTCTTTTAAAAAAGCACAAAATCATCCTGAGATTTGAAGGCAGTTCGATAGGATTTCTTCCATGCAGAGCACAACCAAATACACTGCAAACTAAATATACAAATTTGCCTATGTTTTAAAATGACTTTGAGTCTTTTCATGCCTACAAACCACAACTTTTTCCATGACTGTGGAAACCCTGGTGTAAAAAAGACGCTCAAAGCAAGTGTTCATAAGTGTGCTGGATGTGATGGTGATTATGTGTCACCTTACCCCGAGTTCTGACCCCCCTCAAATAATCACGTTCAAGTATCAGTAGACGTAGGACAGAGAAAGAGAGCGTAACCCACTGACCTGGCATGTGGACGAAGTAGGCCAGGTACAGGTCCAGCTCCTTGACAGACACTCCGATGTGGTGCGGCTGCACGCACAGGCTGTGGTTGGAGCACTGCGGGGACTTGATCAGTCTCTCTCCGTCCGTGCTCTCCAGTGGGCTCCCCTTGAACAGGATCACCATCACCAGGTCCAGGCGCCAGACCTTGTCGGCTTGCCTCAGACAGTCGATGCGCCGGATCTTGCCCTTCTGATCGGGGTTGGACAGCACGCAGCACGGCGGCTTCTTCCCCGTGATGGTGAGCACGAAGTCTTCGCGGAACTCCGGCCGGATGTCCTTGCGCAATTTGGCCAGCAGCCGTGACGCCCACTTCTGCTTGATCTCGGGCTTCTCGCCCAGGAGTTCATCTTTGACGGCGCGTTCCTCATCCTTGGACATGCGCTTCTCGTGCTTTTTGAAGTACTTGCGCTTGCGGGCCTGCAGGTTGAACCAGGTGTAGGAAAACGCCCGCACGTGCGGGAGGAGAGCCTCGATGAAGGGATGGAATTCATCCTGGAGGGATGGAGAGAGGGAGGGAGAGACGGGAAGCAGGGGAGAGAAGAGGAGGGAAGGGGAGAAGATGTTAGAATCTTGCAGCATGATTCGGCAGCGCTTTGTGAAGGAAGGTACGGGAAAACGTGTGAGGATGACAAACACACACACACACACAAACGTTTGTCATAAGCATCACATAAAAGACAATGCTATGCTAGTTTAGAATTTAGAACAAAAATTCCTAACCAGAGTATATAATAAAACTACAGACATGCTATTAAGAAAAGCAAAACAAAAATACACTGAAATTTTGAGTAACCTCACTTTTTTCTCCTGCTTTTTTTTTTTACACTGACATTATTGTGTTTCAAAGGATTCTTTTTCTCAGTTCAAAACAGACAATGATGTTTTGAGGGACAGACGTAGAGTCCACAACAGCTGCTCACTGTCGTTTGTGCCAAACCGCACAAGCAACCCCTGCTACCGCACGTCCTGATCCAAACTACATCGCCACACGGCACAGACACACAAGCAGCACGCCACAGACAAAACACACAAGACATGCAGCAAAACAACTAAATAAAGCATCTGTAGTTACCATTCTGCACTTTCATCATAAACCCTGCTGGCCGATAAGGAGTGGAAAAACGAGTGAAATGTCTTCTTCGCACGCAGCTCGACACTACATGCCACAATTATTTAGTGCGCAATATCAGAGTTTTTAAAGTCGTTGCAAATGTAAAAAAAAAAATAAAAATAAAAAATTACAATTTTGTAAAAATGTCCAGTTGAAGAAGCAAGAAGAAAAATTCTGAAAATCTTGGAGGAGCCAAACAGTCACAGCTCTGGAGATACAAAAAACGAGAAATGCAAGAGAGAAATGTTTAACACACAAAACAGGGGAAATGAGAGAAGAAAAAAAAAAGTTGGGGATTCTGCCAGCCACCAAAACCAAAAATTAAATATTACATATGAACACAAGAAAGCGGACAATGAAATCGCTCATAATCAAAAAGTATTGTACTCACAGTTAGAGAAAAAATGTACACAAATAAATACACAAATACCGCAACAAAGAGAAAAAATGTTTGGCAAAGCAGTAAGTGGTGTTTGTTCAGATATGCATGCTCTGCATTCGACACACAGAGAGCGAGAGATAGACAGAGAATGGGAGATAGACAGAGAGAAAGAGAGAGAGACAGAGAGGGGGGTAGAGAGGAGCGAATGGAGAGCGCAAAAAAAAAAACTAGAGAACCGAATCAATGTTGGAAGAGCGCGTACGACCGCTGGCAAACCCGATAGAAGCTTCTTTTTTTCCCCTTTTTCCTCTCCAACTCTATCTCTCTCTTCCTCTCCATGCTCTTTTCCTATCCATTGCCTCAGAGTGTGCCAGCACGAAGCTGAGCCCACCTATTTGGCACCGGGTGCCCGATCGCTCAGCCAATACGCACGCTTGAAGGGCTGAATGGGAGGGAGGCAGGGAGGGAGGGAGGGTGAAAGAGACGGAGCGAGAGAGCGAGGGTGGGTGGGGGGGTGTAGCGTAGGGTTCGGTCAGTGGGTTGGCTCCTTACTTTGCCAAATTAACAAGTTCCTATCTTGTGCAACTGCAAAGTCCAGAGCACATTAATTTTACATGCGCCAATCAGCGGTGCAGCCCGTATTCCATTCCCACCCCAATTTACCTCCATTTTCCCCCTCTTGTCTTCAAGAACCGAGCTCAGATGCACACACGCACTTTTGCCATTTTCACCAATGCACTTGCCATCACCTCCATTGGGCGAGCGCAAGTGTCCCCGTTTGCCCCGTCCCTCCCTCCATTGAGCGGCGTGTGAACGCGTGGGCCAGAACTCCCAGCAGACGCTACAGACCAGCAGCTGCCTTTAGATTCAGCGCACAAACAAAGACCAAAGAGAGACGTAGTCAACAGCAGAACAACATTTCTCTGAACTTTATCAGAAAACGTGATGATGTCAGATACCAACGTTTGGACACAATAAACAACAAAAAATAATTTCATGTAAAAATGCTGTTATAAGGGTGTTTTAATAGTAGATTACTAAATAAAAACTTAAATCCCTATCCTCCTTATAATGCTTTTTACAAAACAGCAACACTACCCCAATTAACTTACAACTACTAACTAACTTGTCTTGCCAGTTTGTTCAAGTCCGACCAGCAAAATATTTAACATTTAAGAAATATATTTATACTTCTCATTTAGCATTAAGTATTGTTCACAAAAAATAATATAAATGCCAAATAATAGCCCAACCTAAAAAATAAAAATAAAATCTATATATGTGACTTAAAATCCAGTCTTAAGTCGCTGGGTATATTAGTAGCAATAGCCATTGTATATACATTGTATAAGGTCAAAATGTTAGATTCTTCTTTTTTGGTAAAAATTCATTAACATATTAAGTAAAGATCATGTTCCATGAAGACATTTTCTACTTTAAAAGTATTAAAACTTAATTTTTGATTAGTAGTGCATGGCTAAGAACAACTTTTAAAGGTGATTTTCTCAGTATTTAGATTTTTTTTCACCCTCAGATTCCAGATTATCAAATGGTTGTATCTCCACCAAATCTTATAATTTCTTAAACTATACTTCAATGGAAAGTGTATTATCCAGCTTTCGGAAAATCTATAAATCACAATTTCAAAAAAATTATACTTAACTGGTTTTGTGGTCTGGGGTAACATATTTATAAAATATCAATTATTTTTTACCAATAATAATAGATTAATTTGCAATTTTTTAGAAATCAAACTGTTATAAGGAACTCTATGACAGATTCAAGGTTATAAACATCCTTTTGCAGGAAAACACTGCCATACTGTGATATATTAACTCTTTTGAATCCATTTTCACTGAAGCATCCTAGCGCAAATCAATTTCAACGTCCTCATAAAGGTAGCCAGCTACCATGTTCAAATATTTAAATCAGCAGGATTTGCAAAACCAATATTCGATACATCACTGAAAACCAAATGTTAAAGTTTGCAACGGCACATGTACATGATCAACGAACACCAGATGTAATGACAACACAGCACTGGTCACGGTTTCACGAACCGGCCTGAAACTCTCTCTCACGCTAACCCTGAGCACACGAAACGTTCAATGTTTAAACCAATCTATATACAACTTATTAGAGGAATTCAGTCAATCCCTGTTTGCAATGATCCGTTATGATCCATGCACAGAGCCAGGAAAATCGCTGGCTTGAGCAGATTCATATCAAGTGATTTAATCTGCTTTAATCCCTACAATGAGTTTACGCAACATATGCCACTCTCTCAGGGCTACGTGACACCTTAGGGCGACCAGCAGGCCTATCCCGAGACCACCGGGTGAAGCAGCCTCATTCTCAGAGCAACTCACTGCAGACAATTCTGCATGTGCCAGTAGGCACCTGCTAAGTAAATGCAGCATTTCCTACCAAACAAAGCCGAGCGTCAGGTTGGAGTGTCATTTTGTTTGTGAATGTTCCATTGGCTTGCAATTCACTTTGCATAATTCCAATCCAAATTAAAGGAAATTTCTACACAATTCATATCAGTTAACTGTGTACAAAGCAAGGTGTCTTGGTATTTTGTTTTGCCTACATTTTGTAGGCAAAACTGCAAACATTCTGCATGTTGTTACAGTTCGTATCTAATTTGGTTTGACAGACTACATGGATTTTGTGACACATTTATTTCCATTAAATAATTTCCATGTCTGCAAACAAAGAGTTTGAAAGTGTCTACGTTAAATGACCTGAGGGGAAAAAGTGTTAGTAACAAGTTCATTGTTCTCGCTTGAATTATTGGTTGAATGATTGCAGCAAATCTGGCATAATTTTAGACAAAGCAAACTTTATGGCACCATGAACTCTGTGTTGTTATCGTGAGATTTAAAAGCATGCAAGCCATAAATGGCGTATAAAACAGCGTTTGCTCATGTTCCCCCGCAAGCTTGCAGGACCTGTTCACTGCCGAGTGCCTTTATCCAAACTCTTTTATACCACAACCTATCTTATCTTTGTATGACACTTTCCTCTTTAAACAGCGACCTTTGTTTTAGGCAAGAAAGAAAGGAGAGCGCTAGAGGAAGATAAAAAAAAGTTTGAGAAAGAGAGATTTCTACAAAAGGCTGTCTCACTCGGCTGCGTACTGCTTGTGTGTTTTTGTTTCTGTATAGGAAGGCCTACTTCTTCCAGAGAAAGAGAGAAAAAGGCTGAGATTGTGAAAAGAAAAATCGTCAGCACCCACTCACACATTATGCAGCATGTTACTATATATATTACACTACAGTACACGAATACCGTAAAAGTTCAGAGTCTTACCACATTTATGTATTTTATCAAATTTCTACTTTGATGTTTTGGGGGTTTTTGAGTCTAACATTAACGTTACCAGCAGTATTATTAATCATTTTTATACGTTTTAGTCTTTGTGGCTGCCCTTTATCATAGCCAATGCCAAGACCGTAACTGACTAACATAAGAGAAGAGGCTTAATTGTGCCTTTTTTATTTTACGTAACAATAACACCGACAAAGAAAACAAATTCAATGGCAATAACGACAAAAAAGGTGCTCCTTTGTAAAGAGAGACCTAAAAATATACCACATCTCTGGCCTTCAGTCTATTATTTTAAGATGAATGTGTTTTATTATTTTCCGTTGCTTTTTTACTTTCCTTTTTAGAAACAGTATATGATTTTCTGTAAACCTCTAACGGTTTTTTTTTTTAAATCGCGTTGGCGGGAGCTCGAGCTCGTTCACACTGGCGCGAGACAGGAAAAAAGGCTGCGCGCGGCGGATGAGCTAGAGCCGAGAAATATGACATGAACTAGGGAATTTTTTGCAAGAAAAATATTCCGTAAAATATAATGTATAACATACCTTCACAAGAGGAGGGAAAAAATAACACTTCTTCAACCTATATAAAGAGGCATTTCTATTCGTATAGATCACTGAAGAACATATCAGCACCATGATTTGCACATATAATCAATTTGTTTTTTCGAGTTTTAAAGTACAAAAATGGAAAAAACGAAAACGAATTTATTATCAAAGAAATTAGGCCTATGATTTAAATTAGGCCGACATAGCGTAGACTACCATCTGGACACATAACAAATGAAAAACCTTAATATGGTGGTAAAATATTTAATATTTATATCCCTTTTGCACAGCGTATTCATTTTAAATCTATAAACCTAATTTATTAAATAATTTCACAAACTTTCAGCCAGACTGCGTTTAAATAAAAGGTATTTTTTGTTTTGTTTTACACTGTCATTTTTTTTTTACTTCTTCATTGAGCATCTTCGTATAGTCTATTACTATTAAACTAGCCTATTTAATGCTTAAATAAGCATCTTTTAAAATATTCAAAACATCTACAATTTGGATAATCAGTTTTTGGATAATGGTTCGGTCAGGGGGTTGGATACCATTTGGACAATTTTAAGTTTTTAAAACAAAACAAAAAAGCATACCTAAAACATAATAAGAATCTACGATCTTACTGTAACAGAGGACTTTTAATATTTTATATTAAAATTTTTAATAAGTCGGTCCGCTATATCACGTGATTATTTGTCTATAATATAAATAGTAGACATAAATAGGCTACGTTATAGGAAAATAGGAAAAGAAATCGAGCAGCTCGTGTAGCCTGAGTTAACAGTTTTAGCCAAAGCATATAACATGAGGATCAAAAATATATATATGTATATATATATATATATATATATATAATTACAAATCAGAGACGGCTAAAACAAACCCTTTCTTCTAAGAGCGCTGCGGTGCTTTATGCGGAATTTATTCAGTTTTATAAATGGACGCGTTCCCAAAATGAAGTTGAGACGCATTTTACATTAGAAGAAAAAAACAAACAAACACCTGAGGCACCTTTTGAGGTTTTTCTGACTAGCAGACCAACCCAAAGGATGTCACAACAAAATGTTGGCAGTCATACAAATCAAAATTGTACACATAATCTGTAACTATTTTAAGCTTTTGTATTTTTTCAGCCGTCAGTGTCAGACGTTTTTGCTTCAGAATTCTAAACTAAAAAATAAATAAACTGTTTTTCTTTATAAAATAAATAATAAAGTACATAAATGCCAATAAATGACGATCCCTTGATTATTTAAAAGGCCTACCACACAGTAAATGTGATATTATCATAGGCCTGTAAACATTTAGTTGCGTGTTGGATTCTCTAATCTAGCTTACAACCACTGTTCAGGCGTGAGTCTATTACATGAGCCTGTAGGAATAATGACACTGATTTCTATTTAGAGCCGCCTAAATACCGCAGCGAAAGTAGAAGCACTCATCATATGAATGAGGGACATGTGTCGGTAGCTCAGAGACCTGGACTGGGTCGGTAAGATCAGTCAGCAGACCGATGAAGTGTAAACTGGAAAAAATGCCGAGACGAGCACGGGGTGACACCACAGCACTGAGCCGCTTACACAGTGACTAAATACAAGCGCTCCGACTGCCCAACCACACCAAATATTGATACTGCCTACTGTGAGTGCTCTCTGCTCTCAGTGTGTGTGTGTGTGAGAGAGAGAGAACATTCATAAAGAAGCAAATAATGTTTATAACATGAAATGCAAAGACGTTTGATATGGGGCAATATCAGATAAATATGGTATCCTAGTACACATGGGTTTTTTATTAGAAGCATAAATCCCATGTTTTTTTTTTGTTTGTTTGTTTGTTTGTTTTTGTGGGTCTTGTAACACCTTTAATTAATGTTAAAATGAACCTAGCATGGAAATAAAGTAGTTTTCAACAAATATCTGTATCCTTCCAAGTGTTGATTTTGGCCTGTCCCATCACAAAGGTTTTGACCTTCACAACTGCGTTTAACAATTAAAATTATACAACAAATGTCATAATTTTGGCATCTTCTTTTGAGTTTATACTGAATCCATAAAGTAGAAGTGACAGCTTAATATAAAAATACTTTTAAAAAAAGCAAAAATCAAACAAATCAGGGTATTTTTATGCGATCGACATTTTCAAAAGAAAACATTTAAAAAATTCAGGCCATATTATTCCTTAAAAAAAAGAAAAAAAAAGGCATGCATGAGCAAACCTAAAAAAAAACTGGAATAAATGACCTTGTAAGCAATTACTACTTAAAAGATACAGAAAAATAGTTGCCTTGAAAAATCACACTTCTTTCTGTGACAGCCTTGGGCTCTGTAAACTGTTTCATGAATGGGGTAACACGCAAAAGCACTTTAAAGTTAATTAAAGCATTGTCCTCCTCTCTGTTCAGTGACAGACCTAGGCATGGGAAAGAGCAATGTCCTCAAGCAAAACCGTCCACCCTTCATAATAATACTACACAACATAAAATGCAACCAAAATCAAATGCATCAATGTAAATAAGGTGCAACTGTAAGCGAGTTTATGCATTAAAACGCACAAATATAAATCCAACGACTAATGAAAACTTCTACCACGGTCGGTTGCCAACGACAGAAACTCATATTTACATGGAAGATCCTTGTAATTTGTCGTTGTCTGGTTCACACACAACATAAGACCGACATCCTAGAATCACTCCGGTACTCTGTCATAAGGAAGTCAGCTTCCAGCATATACATCCGGTCTCAACCTGTTAATAACTGCATGTAATTATGGTTGATATTTCAGCAGCTCCAGTGCCAAGTGCCAGGTTTAAACTAGAGATGTTCAGAGCTCCCCAACGCACACCCCTCCACCCTCGCTTTTATTCTCAGTCTTTTCTTTACCTCCGCCACTCGGCGAGGCGCCAACCCTTCTCCTAAACTGGGCATCGTGCCCTACCCTTTATGCAAATGAGGCACCCACCACCTCCTGTCTTCTGCCACTCTATCTCTCTTTCCATCTTTCTCCCTGACTCTCTCTTCTCTCGTGCCCCACACACACACAACGGTCATGTCATTTGCCTTTTTTTCTGTGATAACTCTGATTCCCTACATTTCTGTCACTTCATTTTTCATCATTTCATCAAACAAACTCATGTTTCACATGTTTTTTTAATGGGAAATCTTCATGCTTTACTGTATGTGCAGATGATATAAACCTTTTTTTTGCTCACCAGCTTGTATCATTATGTCAATATGACACCAAACCCGAAGACTTTTTCATTAATAAATGTTATAGGCAAATTTAATTTGCATTTGCGTTTAGGGTGTTTACAGTAATTGTGCAAAGATCAAACTGACAAACATGCTCTAAAAAGCCACAAACCCTCAACTAGCAGTTCAAGTGTAAACAAATAACACATACTCTCTTCTCTCTCATTGTAATAGGGATTCACAAACATTTTTGTCAGCTGAACCATTTAGACATATTCTTTACTTGACATACCCTTTGAGATTTTAAGTTAATATTTTAGCAATTTAACAACACCCATTCACTGCAGATGATCCATTGGTCAGCATGTGATGTAATACAATTTTTTTCCAAATCTGTTCTCATGAAGAAACAACCTCATCTGAATCATCTGAATCTCTGATGGCCTGAGGATGAGTACAATTTTAGATTTGAGTGAACCATTCTTTTAAGGGTCTCGGGTTCAAGTAACAACTAAAATAAAAACTAAAAGTTGCAATACAAGTATTTGTGTTATATTAATGTTTATGTTATTTAAAGGGTTACTCCAAATTTTGTCAGTACTTAACCCTGGGTCATTCCAAACCCGTAAAAGCTTTCTTTGTCCTCAGAACATTTTTTGGATGAAAACTCGGAGGCTTGAGACTGTCCCACTGACTGCCAAACAATTACCACTGTCAAGGTCCAGAAAAGTATGAAAAACATCCTCAGAATACTCCATTATTGCTTCAACTGTAACGTTATGATGCGATAAAAATACTTAACACAAAAAAAGAAAAAAAATCAAAATTTGTCTCCCCTGTTTCTCTGCATCACTGTAGCACCATTTTGGAGAATATCCACTGCACACAAATAGCATAAACTCTTCTGTGTCAGCAAGGATGCACTGTTTTCATTCAAATCAAAGAGTAAATGCTTACAAAAACTATTTCCGTTGCTTTATAAAATACAGATTGAACCACTGATGGCAGATGGACTATTCTGACGATGTCCTTCATACTTTTCTGGACCTTGACAGTGTTCATTACTTGGCAGTCAAAAGTCATAAACCTCCTTGTTTTCATCTAAAATATCATAAATTGTGTTCCGAAGACAAGCAAAGCTTTTACGGGTTTTGAACAAAATTTTCATTTTGGTGTGGAGTAACCCTTTATCTTCCCTTTCAAATGTCCAAACTCTCAAGCTATCGTTATCCTAGATATAATTATTCAAGCTTTTATTTTGCCATAATATTGTTGAAATGCTATAAACTTCCACAAAAACAATTCTCTGAAAACCCTGTTTTAAGCTGTATGTTTGTAAATTAACACAGTGCCACTGTACGCTCTGGAACCCACAGTGCAAATAGACTATACTACTTTTAGTAAATTGCAACCTTTGAAATGAGCTCGTCTTAAGACATATGATTTTGCAACTAGTTGAGTATTTCCACAACTAGTCAGTGCTGGGTCTATGTCCATTTAGACAGCATTTTCAAATCTCAGCTGCACGGACACACTCTGCAGCTGCACGACAGCACATTTACATAAGGTAAACATTGGCTCGCTGACTAGTCCACTACTTTTCTGGATGACTAGAGAAAACGAGTAGCCGTGCAAGCCCTAGATCAACAACACGAACACAAAACACAAATGCCTCACCAGTCACACTCACGCACGCTCTATGACTGGATGTAATTACACTACAATGGCAAAGGTGAGAGTGAATGGCCACTAGCTGCATGACTCTCACACATGTGCACAATGAGGTACAATGCCTGTGAGGAAACCCTTTGTTGAAGAGAAAATAGAGCTGATGGAGGAGCGTGTATACGAGTATGTGATAGAAAAGGTTAGAGAGTTTTTACTAAATCATTTAAGAAGAAATGGTTAAAATTGCATCCAAAAATAAAAGTTTTTCTTTACATAAGATGTTTGTGTACTGTGTATATTACACAAACACACACACACACACACATATATATATATATATATATATATATATATTTATATCATAGCACACACATACAGTATATACTTGGAAAATATTTTCATGTATTTAATTATATTCATAATTTTTATATAAATATTTATATATATATTTATTTTATAATATATTATTTTTTTATTTAGACATATAAATTCTAAAATATACATGTGTTTGTATTTATATAT
>JAUMHE010000001.1:3823240-3859354 GCA_032359235.1 Enteromius mattozi | reverse complement strand
ATGAGCAGAAGAAACATCTTTAAAAACCATTAAATATCTTACTGTTCTAAAACTTTTGAACGGTAGTGTATATATATGTTTTTTGGGGGGTTTTTTTGTTTACATAAATGATGCCAATATCTAAAGAGCTGATAATAATCAATGTATACAATAATATTTAAAAACTCCATAAGTCACAGTATTGTTGAGATTTACTAGAAAAAATATTATTGCCAAGACTTATAGTTTTTAAAATATAATATTCACAAAATTGGCATTGTATGAATTAATTACAATAATTTTATTATCAAATATGAGTCAATAATTATTTTAAAATAATAAATACCTCAGTATCACTTTCTCTCACTTTCTTTCTATCATTAAGATAACATTCAAAGACAACCAAGAACATGGATTGATGCTGAAAATCCAGCTTTGTATCACAGAAATAAATTACATATTGAAGTAGATGAAAATTGAAAAGAGTAATTTTAAATTGTAATAATATTTCACAATATAACAGGTTTTACTGTATTTGTGACCAAATAAATGCAGCGTTGTTGAACAGAAGAAACTTTTATTTTTTTTACTGTAACTGCACAGTGAAAACTGAAACATTGACTGCTGCATTAAACTCCAAGTTCAGAAATCATTTCCGTTTCAGTTCTGACAGTGAACTTTCCGTCTCTTTCAGTATTTGTCTCATCTGTCAGCCGCTTTCTCTCATTAAGAGCTGTCCAGCATTAGTTCTGTCAGTTCAGGACAGGTGCAGTGGTAATGAGAGGGTAACACTGCATGCACTGAGGGCTTTCCCATTATAGTAAGCTTAATCCAGGGGGAGGGAATGTGTGTGTGTGTGCGCACATACTGCAGCTGGGGTAAGAATGTGTGTGTTTATAAAGGAGAGGGAGAAAGTGTTGTTTGTGTTTACTGGCATTTTGCATTAGCGTTCTGCCCAAAAGTTAATGACACTTCACTGCCTCCCTGCTTGTATATACACACACACACACACACACACACACACATACATACATACATACATGTACATATTGTGGTTGTTCTTCTCATGACAACCACAACCATCATTGTCATCATCATCCACTCAAAAAAAAAAACTTGCTAGGGCTTGGAAATAAAATCTGAAACAGCTGGAGCTCTTTAGAGAGCCCTGAAGAGTCTCTCCATACACGTCAAGACATTACCACCTCATCTGTGGTCTCTCACAACAAAACCTGCAAGGAAATGGACTAACAAAAGCAAGAGAGAAAGAGCAAATGCAAAAACAAAAAAGGCTAAATAAATATATTCATTAATTTTTTGAAGAAAATGTAAGTTGTGTGAACCCATGCAAAACTTGCCAGTGTCTGGCATTGTGGGCTCATCAGGTTGAATTCTAGGTGTTTTCTGGCTCAAGTAAAACAAGCCCGTTACTGTAATACTGTAGTCCATGATATAGCTCAGCTTCATCCATTTAGCTTAAAACTAGGATTGTTTTATTCATATATCACTCGAGATACAAGAATAAAGCAGCTTGATGGTGTCTATGTCTGTATGCAAATTGAATGAGTTAAAATATTGAAAAATCCTTAAGTATGAAGAAGAGTAATTACCAGAAGCACTTTTTGGGTAAAGTAAAGAGGTTTTTTAATAACAGTTACTGCAGTTTAAAAGTTAAGCATTTTAAAAGGCGCTGAGTTATTCTACCGCACGGCCTCTTCCTCCATCTTGTCTTTGGAACCCGAGTTTCTCTCCAGAGCGCAGAGATATAAATCCAGAGCGCACGCTAGAACCTGACCTCCGTTTGGCTGCACTGGCCTGCGTGTTTGCTCAGGTCTCATGGTCCTGACACCTGTGGGAAGGTACGCTCACAAAAACATAAATAAAAAGAGTTGGACCGCTTACTCGTCTACAAACATATTCAGAACTAATTATGCTTGATTTTTCATACAGCCAGGAGGATTATCATTGATACTGCATACATGAATACAGCACTTTTAACACAGTTGGATCGAACTGCACTGAAAGAAAATGTGGTTTAGAAATATTTGTTTAGAAACTACTAGTAAATTTTATACTTAATTATTTATATAATCAGATAAGAAATGGAAAGCAATCCTCAAGTAGTTCCAAACCTGTATGAATTTCTTTTCACCATTGACTTCCAAAGTAGGAAAAAAAATACTATAGAAGTCAATGGTGACCCAAAACAGCCTGGTTACAAACTTTCTTCAAAATATCTTCCTTGGTGTTCGGCAGAGGAAAGTAATTCATACAGGTATGGAATTACTCGAGGGTAAGTAAATGACAGAATTTTAATCATGTCAATTTAAATTATAAAAGCTAAAACTGCATTTTCTTTTCAGTCTTAATCTTTGTTTTGCTTCCAAGTTTTTATTTTATTTATTTTTTATTTTTTTGCATATACATGTGCATGTGCAAGACTTAAATGAATCATACCAAAAGGATGAAAAACATGAGTGAAATTGAGAAAGGAAGAATCTTAGTCTCTGTGGACATAAGAAAAATGCTAGCTTGGTGAGACCGACTCGACACTGGTTAACCAAAACACAACCCTTCTATAATAAACTTAAAGTTACAGTTTACCAGAAAAATGAATTGTGCATAATTCATAACAATCCCAAGTCTTTCCAAACCACATCTTCAGTGGAAGGCATTGTATGCTAAAGTGATTTTTCAGTATGTCAGAAAAAGAAAAAAAATCACTCAGATGAGTAAATGATGAAATGATCTTCATTTTTGGGTGAACTTTTCCATTAAGCGTCTGCTCTAGCAGCTCAATGCACAAATTGTCCGGTCGGAGAACAGAGAAGTTCTTCGCCGCAGTACCCAAGGGCCTGATCCGGTTTCTTCCGTTGAGCCCTTTGTGGGATTTTACCCAGTACATTCACAGCACTTCGAGTTCCAGCACTGAAAATCAACAACTGTACAACGACTTCTTTAAATGCTGATGGGGTGTGGCAATGGACGTATGCCAGAGGACAGAATTTGGGAGTAAAAATTACACGACGCCCTATCCCGGCCCCTTAACAGACTGTATGAAACGCACAGTGTTGTGTTTCTGAGACTCGCTAAGATAAGATGAACAAAATACCTAAACCCTGCAAGGTGCATTTTAGGAGCACGAGACATTGATCAAACCGATAATATCTGGCAACCGTACAAATTCAGATGCATTCCGTAGGACTGCGACCACAGAGAGGACTAGTGAGGGACGGCAAGCACAATGCACAAAGTTCCTGAGATCCCAAGACAGAACTTGGCAACCTGAAGAGCCTCTAAGTGGGATAATATGGTTAACATTCCTTTGCATCCCCTTAAGAAATTCAATATGTGCATATCAATGCTTCTACCTGAGGCCTTACCTCTCAGATACAATGAAAGAAAACACTCACACTGGCCAGCTAATGTAATTAGGGATGGAAATCAAGATTTTAAAAAAATACTCAGAAACAGAATGATTTATGCGTCTGTCGATGTGAACTCTACACTGTACTAAAATACTGCTACTGAATCTACAGCACAATTGTAAAAACAAATTATGTTTTGTTCGTGTTGTATCATGCATACAATACAAAACACAAATAGACAAGGATTTTATTTCAACGTGCTTGCTGATAGCATGCTATGTATGTCGATTGTTTGCATTGCAAATGCGGTATAGGTTTTGCAATGTACACATCAATTATAGTCAATTTGCTTGAGTATTCAAAATATTTACATATGATTTACATGTTAAAATCACTTCAATGTGATAAAAGATGAAAAAACTGAAAAGCGCCTTTCAAAATCTGACCTACACTCTCCAAAAGAAAGGTTTCAGATATGCCAAAGAAAAACTATTTTGGTTTCCAGAAGAGCCTATCAATTCTTAGAAGAAAATATATTTTCAAGAGCGCACTAAACTAAAAACTAGCTATAACAGAGTACATAGAAAGCTCCAAAAGTCCAAATCTCATCCGTTTTCATTGATTTTTAGGAACAACATAAAACAACCCCAAGTTCAAATTATGAATTTTCTAGAAAAGACCAATTCACACTTGCTTATACATATTTTATAGCCAAATTCCCCATGAAAAACCACACTACTTTACAAACAGATAATCCGAAACATGACCAACCCACTCCTTTTACCATTTCACCGCTAATTTGTATATTATTTTGCAATAAATTTAATAAAAGTAGTAAATTTTTTACTCATAATTACAGGTCAACAAGTGCATCTCTACATTTCTAATTCACTCAGTCTCAGTCATCTTGCATTTCATTGGCTTGGTTCATGGCTCAAGCTCTTGATCCCCATGCAGAAAAAATACTTCCAAAAACAAGGCCGCTGAAAAATTCATCCGTCAACATCTCAATTCTTGGTTCCTGCATATTTTAAACCCAAATAAATTATCAGGTCATTTTATTCACTGTGCATTTTCTAAAAGTGGCCCCTGAGCTGTGTAACCTGAGCACAGAGTCTGTACACAGAGAATAACGAGTGCTTCCAACGGAGGAGATAAGGACAACATGTTAACATAATAAAAGAAAAAAAAGCTGGCTTCCAAAAGTTCCTTGTCGTACAGGTAAACTAGCACCGTGTTCACGCTAATGCTCAGGATCTGTATCTGACCTCGGTTGTAGAATTAGTCTAACATCTTTTACTGATCCCAGAACATACCTCCACCAATATCCTGTGATCTCTTTCTATTTTACGAAACGCTCATGAATCAACTGATCCGACGCCAGCTGTAATGAGCTGATGACATCATCACAAACTCCTCTGCGAATTATAAAACGCACATAAAACTCTGCTCCTTGACGGCCATATCAAGAGTAACGATAAGCTTTGTCAGGCGCTGCCAGATATTGAGCTCATTTAGTAATTCTCTGAGAGTATGCGAGCAGACGCTGCAAAAGTGCTAACCCGAACATGACCCAGTTCCTTAGACTGAGCCTGCATTCAATGCCAAGATCACGATTACATCCCTGCCAAAACATTTCGAGCGAGCCTTTAAATACTGCCCCTCTCTCTTTCCTGTGGTGGGCGGCATTGGTGAAAGGCTGGCATAACTCAGAGGACTGACTGTGCTATGCCTTCAGGTTAAGGTCTGGATTTTACCACCTCGGTGAAAGCCAGTCTAAACACACATATCACGGGAGTGAGGCTGGAAGCTGGCAGCGCGCCATGTGGCCCGAGTCACACCACCGCTACAGACCTGATTCACTGAGGATAGTTTACTGAATAAAACGACAACAGGAAGCCCAAGGCATTTAGTGGCTGCAGTGACTGATATTTCTCATAAGCGCACCAAACAGAACAGCAACAATAATGGCTGTTTCCAAACAGGTTTCCCAAATACTCCCTTTGTGTAGCACTGGTCAGACAAACACATAGTCCCACCCACAACTTACGCCATGGATCCCGAAGCATTTTTTCCCCATTCATTTTAAACCATCTTTGTTAAAAATTTCACGCTGCCAACCAAACTATAACACAACAAGGTGAATAATAATATTACAAATTTTTATTTTAAAAAAGCATTTGAAAAAAAAATGGTGCAGGACTGTTTTAACAAGCGAAAGAACTACAATCCCATAAAGCTTTGCGAATAACACTGTCAAATAGAAAACCACAGAGAAATATGAAACTATTTTAAAGATGTCGATTATGGACACAGAACCAATATATTTTGAGCTTATTGCAAAATATGCATATATAGATAGTTACAATTCTCTGATTGGTAAACATTTCTCTTTGGGATCATGGGTAATGTAGTTTTTCATCTCAAAAGTAAACAAACATGATTTTTTTTTATTATTATTTGTTGAATATGCGGGCTGATGGTTTCAACAAAAGCAAAAACCATTGATTAACAACCTCTTAACCCTTGAAGACAGACCGGCCTGTCTTTAAAGGTTTCCTTACAGAACACTTGTGGTGCAGAAATTACACACTACACCTTTGAGATGCTACCATTTTAATTTCACCGCACTTAAAAGAATTGTGGTTCAGTTGTAAATCTTTCAGATTTTGTTGACTGCTCTTGTGTTTTATGAGTTCAGATGGGCAATAGCACTGACAGCAGTCATCTATTTACAGATGTGCCCTGATTAGCTTACTTACATAAACAGAAATCACAATTCATCATTTTAATTGGCACAAAGTGTAGCAGTTTACCAACAAATCTGGTTTGAGTTGCCTGGAGAGATCTGACTGCTGTGATGATACCGTGCTTTGACGAATACCTCCAAAGGGAACAAGAGAAAAGAAAATAAACAGCTGCACATTATTTGCAAACTGTGGAAATGTCTGCACATTTTGGAATAAATTTTAAAACTCTGACAGAAATTCTGCTCGGTTGCCAAGAGGCATCTACACACATCTCAGTATGTCTGAGAACTTCACAGATTTAGGAATATGCACAAAGTGAGAAAAAAAAAAACAGTTCTGAAACATAGTGATCTACCTTGCTTTCTACATAGGGAACTACCTTCTAAGGCACCATGTCGAAGCTCATCATTCACTGATTTCGATTGCTCTACATATGCAGAATCTTACTTTTTTAACCCCTTAAAATCCTGGCTACATAGGCAGCTCATTAGGTTTTGGAACAGAGCAAGCGTGTGAGAGAGTGAAATAGTTAAACCATGTAAATGCTCCCAATAAGGAAACAGGCACCACTTCTCCTGCACCCATTTATAACACCCTACAACAAAATAAACATCTGTTTAACACAGGGGGATTACAGGAGACTGTTTTTTCTCAACTTTTTTTTTTTTTTTTAACATTCACCCTGGTCTCATTCTCAGTTACAAAGCTTGATTAGTTTTACGTGTTAAGCGCACACATGTGCACATATTGTACGAATGTGCCGTGTCTCCCTCCGTCCCTGGACCGCTGCCATCCATTCTTCTAAGTAACGCTCTATGGCTGCAGCGGTCTGCAAGTCAATAAACATCACCTCCTCCACGCCTTTAAAAACCACCATTCCTCCCTGAACTCATTTAAAAACCGCCATCGCTCTCTCCAATCATTTAAAAACCACCATCCCTCCCTTTTCACCACATTCCTCCCTAAATCCACAAAGTGACGGTGACACTGACGCTGATCTGCATCCAGCCTTATAAACCTAAATCATGACCTTACTCATGATCAAGCATCACCTACACTGTAATAAATGATTTTTGGAGGGTGTAAATAAAGATTATTGGAGATTATTATCATTCTACTTCAAAATTCTACATTTAATTGTCACCAAGTCCAGTCCAGGTGACAAAAAGTAACACAAAAGTAATGTAATACATTACTTTTCATAAAGAGTAACTCCAAGTAGTTACTTTTGTATTACCCAACACTGATCCAAAACCATCTAAGGCATTTAATTTAGTGCACTTTACAGCCATGACAGACGTTTTAAAGTTTGTTCATGCCAACATAATGCTAAGGTGTTCTGGATGGATGCTCGGTGGCTACTTGGTTCACCTACAAATCACTAGATATCCTGGCATCTGCATCAATGCAAGTCCATATTTTTTACCCTAATTATCATGAAAATATTCGACATGAAAAGTTTTTTTGAACTATAAACACTTTTAAAAGTAAAGGTTCTTTACTGGCATCTATGGCTCCATAAAGAACCTTTAACATTCCACTGCACATCTGCAAAAAACCTAATAACTCAAAAAATATAAGCAAAAGTAAAAGCTATGCCAACCTTGGCAAGTTGTGTAAAATAAGAGAAACAATATAGTGAATTCAAACAAAAATGACTTAATTAAAGAGGTAATATTAATTGAACAAGTACTGTATAAAATACTGACAATGAGCATTAATGTAGTGATGGAGAGAGCAAGTGTGTGTGTGTGTGTTTGTCTTCAGAAGGGGTAATGTCTTTCATTTGAGGTTAGGAGAAAGTGGAGTTGCGCATGTTCTTGCATTCCACAAACATGATGCTTAAATTAAGGGGGAGGGTGTGTGTGCATATTACACATCTGCGATGATTTACTGTAATGTGTGTTGACTTTAAAAGCTAATCTCAGATTGACCACATCTGGCCATAATTATCTACCATTACGGGCAATTTCGATGATAACCATCATAAATAATAGTCTGTTCAGATTAGATATCGCAATCAATTAATCGCTAATAGACCAGGGCCAGATTACACAGGATTACAGGACGCACCTTGGTCAGACAACACATGCTCGCAGCGGAACATTTCTCACACGCTGACTGCTCTAAAGTTGTGTTGACAAGATGACAATGAAATATTCGCTATTAACGCAGTTGTTACTGTTAATTGTGCTCATGCATGGAAGCTTGAGGTGATAGAGGCTCTGTTGCAAAACCTGGCAGGATTTTTACAGTTCAAAAGTCAGAGGTTAGAACTTTTTTTCTTTTTGAAAGAAATATTTTTACACAGTAAGGGTGCATTAAATTAATTAAAAGGGACAGAAAAGACATTTGTAATGTCACAAAATTATATTTCAAGTTCCTTCAAAAAAATCCTAAAATTGTATCAAGCCTTTAAACACTGCTAATGTTTCTTGAGCAGTAAATAAGCATGATTTCTGAAGGATCATGTGACACTGAAGACTGGAGTAATAATGATAAAAAAATTCAGTCTTGTATCACAGGAATAAATTATGTTTTAAAATATATTCACATAGAAAAAAGATCTTTTAAATTGTAATAATTTTTCACAATATAACTGTGTTTATTGTATTTATCAAGTAAATGCAGCCTTGGTAAACAGAAGAAAAACATTTTGGAACACATCTTTAACAGAAGCATCATGCCCAAGTTTAATTAAATAAATGCTTTATGAATGGCATCCAAGCAACAGAAACCTGGATTATAAATATACTGCACCAATAAAAAAATTTTCATACAGTATATTTATTTTACCCATCAAATATATTATATATATATATATATATATATATATATTTGTTTTTTGTTGTTGTTGTTGTTGTTGTTTTAACTCTACTACTTAATGCTACTGGAAACACAAAGTTTGTATGAAGCTAGCCTGCTGTCTTAGAAGGCAGCTGCCTAAGTAGGTAGCAAACAGCAAGGGAGCTCACTAGATTCTGGAACAGAGCCATGCATTTTATCCAAAATTTCCAACGGCCAGACATGAATAAAGCGAGTATCTGTGAATACAAACAACCATGGTGTCAGACAATATTTTTTGTTTGTCTATTGACTGTCAGACTGTAATCAATTCAGAAATCTTGCGATAGCACATATACGAGTGCCTACTGTACCTTCACAAATGGCAAGAGCCCGGAGCATCTGTGTACATTCAACAGTCGCTCCATTGGAATGTTTGCATAAACGACAGAAAAGACTAATTGCTCTATTTTTCCCAAGATCACAGCACTCATGGGTATCACAGTTCAGTGCTCATAGCAAAGTAATGCAAAATTCTGCACGACTTTGGGAAGATCTGTGCATTGAGTGTTATGCTGCATAGTTCCTAAAAACATCTGCTGTCAAGCAAACCTATTCATTTTTCCTACTCTTCTCCTCAGTCTATCTTCCTTGGCAGGTTAATGTATTTTAATGTTAAGGTTTGTTGTCAGGTTTTCTCCTGCCTGTGGTGCAGCACCAGCGCACTGCTCCACATGATCCATTCCAAAGGCCAAACAACAATAAGGGGAGCAACCGAAAGCCACAGCAACGGTGCAAGGAATTTGCGTCAATGCAAGTTTTGCAGAAGCACAACGTTAAAAACAAAAAAGCTACTTTATTAGCATCTGCATACTCAATACATTTTACAGCATAGACCGCTACTCAAAATATAACAAGAGTGGCAGAGCTGCGTCATCATAGATGCCAACTGACTGTGAGCCTACTGAATACACCCGTCTCAAACACACACACACACACACAGCCTGCAGGACAGAAATAATCGACCTTGAGTGTCTTAGGCCCATCGGTACAGCAGGCCTCTTCAGCTACTGTGCTACTATAAACACTTGCTCTAAACCCTCCATTTATCACCTACACTGAGAGCCACAGGCTCATCAAACACACTCACACACGCCGTCATCTGAAAGCCCTTTACAAACCCCTTTTGCAGCTCTTGGAGTTTTCTTTGTCATTTCGTGGTTAGTTGCTATCCTGAAGACTCACACTGTGATACAAATATTTGTATCCTCCAAGCCTCAATAGAATAGAATAGAATAGAATAGAATAGAATAGAATAGAATAAAGAAGAGTGAAAATGAATAAAATATGAATTTAAAAAGGAATAAAATCAATGAATGTGCACAGTAATAAAATAAAATAGTAGGGAAAAAATAGTTAATTAAAAGAAACAAAAAATAAAATTAAATATTAGTGCCTTTATTCATTCTATGTACGAAAGCCAATTTTTTAGAGCCCTGATTTAAGACATGTTTACTCACCCTGAGGTCCTTCACCCTAAAGTTAAATTATGAACAGTAAAGAAAAGGCTTGACCTAGCATAAAAGCAAAAAACCATATGCTTGTGCTGGCCTCAATTTGACCATGACCTTTCAGTGGAAGTTGGTTATTTCTGGCCAAGGAAAGACACACAGCTTTAGCGAATTACAACAGCATTGGGCCAGAATGCCAGTTCTCTTTAAATGAGCAAAAAGAGAGGAGACAAATTCAAGAGTGTGGTCACCACTGTGAAAGACCCCAGTTGTGCTAAGTGAAGTGATTATGAGAACATATTGAGTAAAATGTGCTTGGCTTTGTGTGCGCATACAGTACGTGACGCCGTTCTCCACGATGACTGCAGAAGTAAAAATGCACGGTTAAGAAGAGATGGATGATGGAAGAAAGTTTGAAAAACGAGCCATAGACAGAAAGACTGCGAAAGGAAAAGAAAAATGAGAGAAGGAAGATGGTAGATCTAGTAGAATCGAACATTCAAAAGAACAGTTTTTAAACGAACCATTTAGAACTTTCTAATTATCTAAAGAACCTTCAGTGGTTCCATGGGTGTTAAAGGTTCTTCATGGAACCATAGATTCCAATAAAGAATCTTTATTTTTAAGAATTTTAGACTTCTGCTATAACAACCTGAGGTTTCATCGTAGCACTTGAGCTGCGTCTTTAGCTGCCAGCTAAAACACAGAACGTGTATTTTCTAAGACGCTTTGGTAAGACGGCGTCTGCCCGGATCATAAATATAAGGTAACTTTGCATATTGTTACCACACCAAACAGTTACTGCAGCAGGGTCATGCTGGGCTGCGAGGGAGGAACGCCGTTGCACCTTTATAAAATGATTCATGCATGAGGAATCTGAAGCTATTAACAATTTGCACTGTCCTCTGATAGAAACTAGACACCTGAACAGAGCCAAATACTTCACTGTAACTCTTAACCTTCGTGCAGATGCTTTGGTTTCATGATGTGACTCTCCTGCTGCTGATTCGCTGTGGCTTGATCAGTACGTCTGATGATTTATTTGCTGCAGTGTAATCAAAAACACGTTCAGGTGAAGGGCAAGCACGTTAAGGCAACAGCCTAGGGACATGTAAGCATTTACAGTCATGTGTTTTATTGAGTATGACACTTTATAGCTAGACTTTGTTGTTTTTTTAAACATAGAATTTTTTTTTTTATTATAGAATGACCTATGTTGGAGATCGAATGGCATTCCCCAGGGTGGCTGCACTGGTCCCAACCTGTTCTCTCCTGCTTCCTAAAAGTATATTCTGCAATTCCCACACACTTCCTCCCAGTTAAAGCCTCCCATTTCACCCATTTCCCTGCCACGCTGAGCAAGACAACTGGAGGAAAGAGTAGTTAATGTGCATGTCTGATGCAATGTCTTCCTCCCTCAGAGCCATGTCCTAAAAAGACCCTTATTGGAAGGGGAAATTTAATAGGAAGACAGGGCAGGAAAACAGCATTTGTCATTATCATTAAATTGCTCTGTTATGTTTAGGAAAGCTGCAATATCTATCAAGAGTGAAGAGTGAGGCCTGCCAAAAGCAGCACTTCAGTCCAGGTGAATCAAACAAGGCTTATCTGAAACCAAATGTAAGAATGATTCTCTGTTTGGTTAAAATCAAATCACACAAGCAGTGAGTGCTGCTTAACTGTGTCCAGTAAACGAGAGCAATTGATTTATAAAACAAAGACAGAAAGATGCATTGGGAATTTATGTTGGTCTGTTAACAGTGCAATAGAAATTGCTCCATTTAACCCACATTAGTGTTAGAATGAGTCACTGTTTCATATTATTCTGAGAAAGGATGCACTAAAAATGAAAATTATGCTCTCAAAGATATCCATAAAATTAAAAAAATAAATAATAATTATTATTATTAATTAAAAAAAATAATAAAAGACAAAAAAAAATTACACAACTTCAGACTTGTTATATATATATATATATATATACACTTTTTATATATTTATTTCTAAATTATATTAAGCCTTATTTTTGCTCTGTCAACATTGTTCACAATTTTTTTTTTTTATTTGAGGACACATGCATGCCTGAAACTGCACGCTCACAGCAAGCCATAGAAGTTCCATTTTGGGCTCCTCAAAGAGCCTCTCACTAATTTTAAAAGAACCATTTTTTTCCCTTAACATATTAAGATATTAAGAACCTTTTGCCACTAAAAAGAATCTTTTGTACAATGGAAAGGATAATGCCCCTGGCCCATAATCAACACCTTCAGCCACAAGGCCTCCTTTTACTTATAAATACACATACATATGAATACATATAAAGTGCACTTGCTAAACTTTAGGAAATACTATACCTTTGGCTAACCTGCTATGTCCTCAAATCTGAGATGCACCCTTTCTAAACAATAAAAATAAAAAACGTAGAAAAATTCAAAATACATTATTAATGCTAACCACTTGTCCTGAGACACGTGCAAGGCTCTTACTGAGGCCTTTAGACTCCCCAATCGACATTTTGCACCGCGGCACATTTGGCAACACATGCTCAACTTCCATTACGTAGGAAGCTTGAGATTCCCCACCTGTTCGGTCCACTCCAGAAAACCTTTTATCAACGTTAATAATTCATGAGTTATTGTTTACATTTGTTGCCGCGCCGTATGCGTCCTCGTTTATTTTAATAATTAACCGTAATTAAATAAGACAGACGACTAAACAAACCTCCGGACAGAGTTAGTGGGGGATCGAGAACATCCGCGCTGGCGGAGAGGAATCCATCGGCTGCGCAGACACTTCGCGCCCTCCCTCTCTCCCCTTGTCTCCATCTTCTCTGAAGGCACATAAACGTCTCATAAACCGCCAAACCTCACCCAAGTTTTCACTCCACGTAAACGTGGCCTGCCGCAAGATTTATCCAGCCTGCAATCTGAATCGCATCTAAAGCCACAAGAGACAAAGGAGGGATTCCTTTTAACACACGCACTACGTGGCGCGATTGCAGGTTTGTAGGATCTTTTATCACCGCAATCAAAATCACAGTCGAGCTAATGCCAACACGGGCTGAAAGATTTAGGATCGAGGACGCTGTAAATCAGTGCGATAAAGGTTTGGGGTTTTACCCATAAGCCGTGGCCTTTATCGCTTCACATGCGCTCCCTACTTAAAGCGTCTGACACACTTTGTTACAATTAAAAAGAAAAACCTTTACACCTTATAACTGCGAATGATACATATTTCATAACTATCAACTCCGGAGACAAATAACCTTCCAAACAAACGGATTCACTAAGAAAAAAAAAATATTATATGTAAATGATACCAAAAATGACTTCATATAAGACCATATGATGCGTTTCTTTTCTGAGGCTAAAAGCAGAAACAATGTTTTCCAAATTTGTTATTATATATTTTATATTTAGTCTACCTTACTTATGTTAATTAATATTTAATCACTGCTATCTGCCAAATCAGAGTCAGTGGTGTAGGTAGACAACAGGGCCATAAAACAGGACATATATATATATAGATGTAAATAAATCATCAAGTAATTGGACCTTTTGATGAATGGTCAGGTCAAGAACTGAGTTACCTTTTTTACCTTAAAAATACTTTTCAAAATGAATAAAAAAAATAAAGAAATTGCCATGTGTTTTAAAGTACATTTATAAAAGACGTATTTGGGCTTATTTGCCACTGACCCAACTGTTTACTCTTCACTGGATCTCCACCAATCCCTTTTCGCAGACTGCGCAATTGAATTGACGGCTGCAGAAGATAAAATAGATAAATAAAATAAAAATAAATTAAACATATAGTTTACTGTTTAAAATTAGTATTAACACAGTAAAAGAGGAAAATAGCCTATTGATTATAGCTATAGATTTGAATGCATACGACTGAACGAGTGCGCTGACTAGGCCGCGCGACGCCGAAGCGCTTCTCCAAGCAGCCTTGGCACAGGACTGCAAATGCACTTTTAATTTTCTTTAACATTATTAAATAAGAAACACACATACGCTTATTTTTTATTAACACACGTACCTCTTTAAAATATGAATAACAACAGGCATACCGGTTGCAGGCACTTTACAAACGCCTTGCCGTTCAAGCCTATACTTTACATTGAAAAAAAGAGCTTTGTATCTGCTTTAAAAACAAAAACTTAATTAGCAAGAAAACAATTATTCGCCACAAAAACAAGAGCAGTCGACTACGCGAAATGAGAGAAAGACACAGACGTCTTGGATTCAGCGACAGTTTGGCGTGACCCAGTCTGCCGTGTGGGGAAAAGGAGAAAGGCCTATTTGCGGCCAAGAAATTGAAGCCAAGACCAAAATCCTTTAAAAATTAAGACACTGAAAAAAGAAATTAATTAAAAGTACAAGATAGAATAAGTTTATGTAGGCCTGTAGGACATTAACTATTGAGAATTCAATTACTTATGTCTTAGCCTACAGGAAGGTTATTTTAAAGACCTGTCGAATGTCTGCTACAGGAATATTTAACAGCCAGAAAGAGCGACTGCCACAAACTCGGGCCAAACCGGGCTAGAGAGACTCTCCGAGAT
Source organism: Enteromius mattozi (assembly GCA_032359235.1). Classification (NCBI taxonomy): domain Eukaryota; kingdom Metazoa; phylum Chordata; class Actinopteri; order Cypriniformes; family Cyprinidae; genus Enteromius; species Enteromius mattozi. The sequence continues at coordinate 3,844,395 of JAUMHE010000001.1, read as the reverse complement.
GGACGAGATTACAGCCGCGGCGGCGTGAAGCACAAACAAGCCCCTGCGCGCAAACATGGCACAAGACTGCAAATACATTTTCACTTTACTTTTGAATTATTTATTCAAATACACATACCTTTGAGGAACACAAATGCTTCTTCAAATTATTCTGCTTATGCAGAAGAAAAAAAAAAGGCTTCGCGTGTAGGCCGTGAGGAAGAGAGTAGGCTATAATTTTCAAAACGGACATCTGCGTTAAAATATAAGACTACTTAAACATTAAACACTGCTTAATATTAGTAAGCATTATAGCCTATATCTGAGACCAGCAATTAAAGCGAGTTAATAGATTAAGACAAACATGTAGTCTAAAGAACAACTTCTTGTGACCTAAGAAAGTTTAGTCAAATATTTTGTAACTGCAAAGCCTGTCTTCTTGGCGAGTATAGCGACAGACAAGAATAATGTTTTTCAAAGATTGGTGACCGTAAATTAAGTCAGCCGTCAATTTGGCATATATTGCTCAGATTGAACCTCGGCCTATTTACATGCCTATTAGTCATGAAATATTTTAAGGGAATAATCCTGGAAGTACTTTTTTAATACTATGTTGATATTTATGTGTTGTACAAACAACAAGATCTTTATGCATAAAAATAGTAGCCTATATTATAATAGGCCAGCGTGCATCATCGCTTCACATAATCAAGCTTCCAACCTGCCTAAGATTATGAAATAATGCTCATAAATGATGAATATGTTTTTTAATAGCATGTTATAAGTTGTATGCATAAAATAGCCAATTGCATAACGTAAAGAATGCATTTCCTCATGCATTTCACATTACAAATAACGCGTTTTAACAGTCTCTTCGGTCCGTTATTTACAATAAAATAAGCCTACTAAACTATTACAGGAGAATAAAAAATATTCTCATATAGGCTAACGTATTTTGGAAACATTTCTCACTCAGGACAGGTAGATCAATGCCCCTTCATGTCTGTGAACTCGAGCGCAGAGACGTTCATGCAAGGCAGCTGTTGGACGCACCGTCGGGGTCATCTCCTGAAACATCACAGCTTGGGAAAACAACTTAAAGAGTTCAGACCAAGAGCGTTTTCTAGTTTCACATCGAAAATTCGAGCCGTTTACTATGCCAGTCGCGCTTCCTCTCCGGGCAAACCCATCTCCTTTTATATAAAATAGATTTGGGAGAAGCGCCATTTTCTCTTCGATCCCATGTGCAATGAAATGCGCGAGAAGAGTTCCGAAACGATTCCGCGAACGCGCTGGAAGCTGGAAATAAACGCGCGGCCGAAAAGAACGTTCTAAAAAGCGCAACGCTTAACTTAAAATGCATTTATTAATGAGCAGTAGAGAGCACAAGACACGGCAACGGCACTACAATGCATCATACCACGCACAGAGACGACTGATTAATTAAATGAAGGCATTTTACCTGTGTCAGGCAGTACGGAGAGTACATAGTTATCTCAGAGGCGGGAAATGAATCGCGTTTTGAAGTTGAGTGGAAGTTCGCCGCGTTGCAGCATTGCAATAGCTCGCCGTCCCCCCTTTGCGCCTACTCCATGCTGCTCTCGCCGCTAACCCCGCCTCGAAGGCAGAAAGTGAAAGCTCAAACTTTAGGAAGAAAAAAAAACTTGTTCTCCCCTTCACCCTTGATAAAAAAGTTGGGAGTTTCTCATTCTTTATAATCTTGCAGAAGACGTGCATTCATGTAGTGACAGTTTAAATACACAAAAGTATATAAAATGTATGTAAAATGCTTAAATGTCATTTAAGGCCACAGATCTTGGGAAATCGCCAGATTAAGCATTTGCAAAGCATGCATTACTATAATTTACTACTGGTAGCCTACATAATTAAATACAGATCAATATTGCCAATTCAGTTTTGAGTGGTGTTTCCCCCTTATTTCACCTCCAAAATTTGCCAACTGTCTTGTAAATTAATAATGCATATTGTATATATATATATATGCACACATTGACATAAATATGTTGAAAACTGTCATTTTGTGTTGTCATAATAGTGAATTGAATATATATATATGTTATTAGTTACTATAGTATTATAAATAAGCCATGGGAATCATTGCAATTCTAAACAAATATGCAAAGGTTGATCAATGGCAGCAGGACTGACTGCATTCTTTGTGTCAGCAGCCTTTTCAAATGCTGTTTTCATTTTGCAATACTTTTTTCCCTGTGCATCACTACTGCAATCTGTATTTTAATCAGTTAATGGAAGGTAAGTAACCCCTCTCTCCCCCTTTCTCTTATTCTATGACTCATCTATAGGCCCCAGTCCTGCATCACAGTATTGCAGGGTGGTCTCCTAAATCCACATCTGTTTTGTGGCAAACCACAGCGCCCAGGCTGCCTAGCGGCATGCTCAACTATGCTTATCTTGCACCTTCTCCAGCCGTGAAACTCTGCTGTGCCACTGCTGTCAAACTTTAAGAGGCAGATTAGCCTGCTCTTTTATTAGGCCTGCTTTCTCATAGACCGCTTAAGCCAACACCACAAAGAACACTTACCAATTAGGGCACAATTTAATCCAGGACTACAAGCCTAATCCAGAACAAAGCTTAATCAACATCTGGGAAAACATACCATGGTGGTGTAGGTAACCAGCCGCTTTACAAATTACCACTACAGGTCAAACAACGGATTTACAACCCAGTTGACTTTTGACATATTAGTAAAGGATATATTTATTTTCAGTAATTTACAAGAAACTGAATGCTAAATGCATTTAACATCTAAATTAACTGGTTTTATTCAGGTCAAAAATATTCATGTTGCTGAACCAAACTATACATCAGTTCATGCAACAACAAAAAAAGGGGGTTAAAACAGGTAGAAATTGCATAAAATAGAATATTTTACACTACCACATCTCTCTCTGTTTTTGTAAAACCAAACAAAATAACATCTAGTATTTATTCTCCTTATGTGGCCTAACTCAAAGCTTGCTGGGAACTCGAAATCTGCTTCAACTCATTCATCTTAAGTTCAACTTAATGTAATTTAGATTTTGAGTTCAAGTAACTTTTTTTCTAATAAGTTTTAGTAATGCTGGAGTGAAGTGAAATCAGTTCCTGTAGTCAATTTCACTGTTTTACAGTGTTTTCTTCTTAAATTTAAATATGCAAGCCCAGCTCAGGTGTCAAGTAACGCAATGCATTACTTTTCCTAAAAAGTAACTAAGTAACACAATTAGTTAATTTTTATGCAGTAATGCATTACTTTTCAAAGGAACTTTCCCCAACAGAAAACCCATGAACCTACAATTTCCCATGATCCTGATCAATTATTGTGGAGGACAAACACAACAATACAATATGTTGCTTGTGAAAAAATGCATCTGACAGCCGATACACAACAACATCATGAAGAAAACAGTGACATTAAGAGTTAAGAGTGAGGTCAGAAAAAGGGCACACAGGTTGGCATTACCACATTGAAAGGCACAAATCCAAAACCGCAGTCTTTGTGCTTCACACACACAGATCTCGCAGCCATTACACTACAAAATAGCATGAGGTGTATAAAAAACAATTCTGCTTTGAGCGCACGCATACTTTCACACACACACACACACACACACACAATTACATGCATGCACGTACACGCACACACACCCAGTTCTTTGTTCAGCAGACCCACAGTCGAATTGCGGTTGCAGCAGCTAAGACTTCCATTAAAACTCACATAAGAGAACCATATGCGAGCGATATAGTCCGTGTGTGCGGTTTTAACCCAACACAAACACGCACACTTTGCTTTTTACCATTCCCTTGTGGCTTGCAGTTAAATAATCCTGATGATATTTTATGTAGATAATTCCTGCAGCTGCTTCTCCACATAAACTCGGCATTCCTCTCAACACTAACCACCATCTTACCATATAAACGCAGCGTACGAGATTATAAACGGGCTATGAGATTTATGATGCACATGTACACAAAGTTCTCCCTGCACAGGATATGAAAGAGAAAATTAATCAAGAGCATTATAGATTATATCACTGCTCTATCTGAGTTTGATAGTTTGCTTAACCGATTCCAACTCATCTTATCTCAATCTGAAGTCCAACTCAGTCTGGCCTGAAAGCAGATTAATTACATCAGCCATGAGAAAGAAATCAAAGTTCAGTTCATCACATTACAGTCAGAGAAATCAAGAAACACATCATACGAACAAAAATAACACAGAAAGTAACAGGAAAATGGCTTGTACCCTGTAGGATTCAGGCACTAGGAAACACTCTGAGATGCCTGGGGCTCGATGGGGACCTTCATGCACCAGATATGATTCTGTGGCCTGTAAACACAAAACAGAAAATTTAGTCATAGGGTCAAACAAAAAATAACTTCTTGACAGGTAAATCTGACCAAGAGCTGCGTCACGAAGCCAGAAGAACATACCTCAGTCAATCACATGGTCTCTAACTCTTTTTGATTCCATTTGTGTTGGATTCTTGAATAAACCAGTGTGTCATGTTTGTATGTCAAGCAGACAGCACATAGGCGGAGCATTTGTAAAGCTGCAGAAAGATTAACCTTCCTGTGGTTACAGGCATGATGTGTGCATGTGTTCTGCATATACTGTAAGTTTCATTAGGAAACTCCAGGACGGCGCTGCTCGTTTCTGCTGGTTTAGAAGCAGTTTCCCCATCCTAGATGCAAACTTTAATCACTAGAGAGAAGCAAACACTCTAGATCAGACTCTAGATCAGTGGCTAAAGGTAACTTTGCTGCATATCCAGTGAAATTGCTAGTAAACGTCACTAATTATTACAAACAAATAGAAAGTAACATATTGAATTAATATGAAAAATAGTGCAAAATGTACTCCAATATTCTTTGTTTTATCATTATGCAGTGTATGCACTGAAAAACAGCTTCACTTCTAAAATTACTATACACTATTAATAACAGCACAGCATCAAAACAAACAAAAGGTATGGAAAACATTTTTAAATATATAAAGTTATATCCATATTAACATCCAACCACTCTCTCATTCAGCTCAAAATCACGTTTGACGGCACTCTACAACTTCTACAAGGCTTTCATGTTGTTGAATAGCAGTGCATTTTAATGCATTAGGTATAGGATTGGATATTTCAAGATTTCATGTTTGTTTGATTTTGAGTCACTTCTATCATTTTCAAGAAGAGTACCGGTATATGTGTGTAAATAATGCTAATTTACATGCCTGTCTGGAGCATTTTCTGAATGAATGCATGGCTCCAGATGAAAAAAATTTACTGTAAATGCAAGAAAAACTAGTCTCTAGGATTTAAAGTGGTGCACACATACATCCCCATTAAAAAGAAGAGGAAAAGCATAAGGAACCTTTTGAAAAAGTACAACTCAATATTTCATAAACCACAGCAGGTATCCGGAGAGCCAACCAGGACCTCATTCAACAACCATCCACCATCTACACACACACTAATAATGTTCAAATATGAACAATAAAGTTTAACCACAAATACACGTTTGTGTGCATAAATACATATCAACCTCCATTCCAGTTCGCTCATAATAAGTCCCAGGCATTGGCACTAGGCACAGGCAGTGGTGAATAACAAAGCCTATTCATATCCACCCAATGAAACGTTAGCTTTCCCAATTTTCCCTCACTTTTATAGGGTCTTAGCTACAGCGCGCTAAAATCTCATTCAAGCACGGAACAATTGCCAATTGGCTTTATTAGAACATGAACATGCATTTTGATAATTAAAGAGAACGATTAAAAAAAGCACACGTTACTCAGAGGCAAGTTCACAGCTCTGAGAAAGTTGTCGAAAACAGAAAAGCTGAAGAGTGAAAGCTGTGGGAAGGAGCATCTTATGGGGCAGCAAATAGCAGTAAGCAGGTGAGCCCTTCACTGATGTTTTGTGAAGCTCCCCAACTCAAGTAAAAAACTAAACCTGGCTGTCTTTTAAAGAGCATTAACCAAAAGCCCAAGACTAGCACAAAGTGACGCAAGTGAAAGGTTTAAAGCGCTTCCACAAATGTCAAAATCTGAACGCTCTCGGCTGGATTTCTTTATGCGGATTGTAGATATTGATTGACTCAAGTGTTTACTTTTGTTTAGTTTCAGGGTATTGATTACTCTCATGTTCCAGGAAATCAGCTAACCAGATTTCACCATGCGCTCGTTCCAATGGCTTCCATCGCTCTGAACCGAAGCAGAAAATGGAAAACGTTCCACTGACTCATTCGATTTCTCTTAATTTAATTGACTTGATTCTCAACCCCTAAGATAAACCAGCAAATTAAAGCCGTCAGCGAGGCCAGGCCACACAATCCAGCTGAACAAACTCAACTTGAGCGTATTTCACCGCGCTGAGATCATCCGTTCATTTGTCTTGTCCACAGATGGAGAACAGAAGTCTACGTTGGCGCCTGGAGGAACTCAGAATTTCGCTATTATCCTTATTTCGAGAGGAGGAACCTTCAGCTTCGTCTTCGCTCCTATTTTTCTGTAGTGAGCTATTAATTATATATGGGCTGTATGCATATGGAGCATATGCAGGGTCCATATGGCCAGCCCTCAGCCAGAATCTCAAGCCTCTTCTTAATTAACATTTTAGAGGCGAAGCGCACAGAGAAAAGAGGGACATTTCAAAGCAGCTCTGGGAGCCTCTGACCTAATTGGAGTCAATGGAGATGTATGTAAATGTGTTAATTACGACAAGTTTCCTCGCTCTCACCGATAAATAGAGCTCTTTGTTTAAAATGTTTAATTGGTGGGAATAACGGAATCAAATGAGGGGGTTCCTCCATAGGTTCTTATGGGGGAAAGAGACAGAGACAGAAAGAGAGAGAGAGGTGTATATGGGTTGGAGGCATATGGCAATACGTTTGTGGTTTAGTGGAATGCTTAAGTGGTTAAATTCCTGAAATATGAAGTTTCTTTCTCTCACACACACACACTCAAACACTGACAAACACTTTTGTGGTCTGAGTGAAGTGTGTAATTTCAGCGCTAAACAGAACTGCAAAATTAATGACTGTTTCAAACTACAATCAAACCCACTTTGACTATTGTTCGGACAAACTGGTGGTCTCGGACCCATGCTCGTGTCATTGGTTTAGCCGATGCGGTTTGAAAAACAGACTGAAAATCACACACCTTACTTTTAAAGTAGATGATTGGAGGAAATTTGAGAGGTGACTGTCCATGTTAAACTGGTAAATACATTGCTATGCAGTTGCTAGGGTATTCTGGGTGGTCACTTAAAGGGATAGTCCACCTAAAATAAAAAAATGTATTTGATTAATTTACTCATTATCATGTTGCTCCAAACCTGTAAGACCTCATTGACTTCATTGTATGGACAAAAAAGGTGATTTTTTTTTTCTAAAATATAGCATATAGTTTATTCAACAGTGACTAGTGTGTTTATGATCCAAAAAATTAATTAATTATTTTTTATGTGGTTATTTAAAGCATTGCTCAAACATGTAAAAAGAAAATACATTAAAATACACTAAATTATTAAATTGATTTCCACTGACAATTTTCATTTATCAAAAAAAAGAAATTTTAAATGACACAATATTAAGTTGTCATGTAATGTAATGACTAACATCGTGTGAACAGAACTCATCAAAATATTTGCAACTTCCAAGGTTTAATAAAATCAGTATTAGTAAATTTTCAACTTGCAAGCATGCATTTTTAAGTAACATGTTTTCTGAATTTGTTTTTAAAGTGTAGACATAGTCTGGGCCACGAGTTTATAATTAAGATATTTTCAACCTCTTTTAAGGCCTTTTAGAAGCTGCAGCAGCACATCTTTCCCCAACAGACCAATAATTAATATCTAGGGTTTTAGCAGTTAGCAGTTTTGAAAACCCTCAAAATATGAGCAATAGTAATAGTAACAAAACCACAGCAATTCGCATACACAGCAATGCCGTTATTCATTCCCTCCAACACAGAATCTACATATGTATCTGCTAACTTTACACAGAACATTCCCACTCACTCACACACACACCTGGCCGTCCTCCACACATTCAAAAACCAGCTGGCCCGAGAACAATCAGCACAGGTCCCACTGATTTTCCCTTTTTTCACCTCTTTTTCTTTGCCTTTTGTTTGTCTCCAAACGACACAGCAATTACTATTAGCACCATTGTTTTTTATCATTATGATTTACTAGCTGACAATACCGAGCCAAATCAGCCCGCGTATAAACCTGTCCTCTATGGCAACCGCATCAAAGAGAGACAGACTATAAAAAAAGAGAGGAGAAAGAAGGAGGAATGAGAGAACGAGTGCTATATAAAAGGATGAAGCGTCCTTTCTCTGTGTGGCTGCCAGTAGCACCTCGGGGAGAACTGTTGGAAAAATGTGATTTTTCACACCAGTATCTCAGAGGCAATAGCAGAAGGAGAAAGAGAGAGATGGAGAGACAGACCGATAGAGAGAATCTGGAATGAACGAGAGGCTGCTAATTATTAAAGCTCTGTTTGGGGTTTTGACACGAGTTTCCTGGCTCACGCCAAACCCGGTTTGCACCCGGCACCTCTGATCTCCACTTTCACAGCTTGTCTTCTCCGTAATGTGCTTGTAAGGGCCTCAGCGGGCTCTCCAGGTGTATCTATACATGCACGCCTTCGCTGAGAGTTTATGAGTGCATACACATGAGTGTGTGAGTGTGTGTGCAGGTGTGCAGTGGTGTTGCGGCGTTCGTCTGCACATGTTCATCACTGTTAATGGGCTGAATAAACGAGAGTAGGTGGCTTTGCATTACGGCATCTCATGTGCCAACACAGATGCCACAAACACAAAACGTCCTCCCATAAGAAGTTTACACCCAGAAACAAGTTCATGCAGCCATCCACCAATCACCGCAGGGCACTGCATCCATGGCAACCCTGGCATGGTGACAACCAGTCAATCTAGAAAAGACGGTTTCTGGAATTCACAGCCTGAGCCGAGTCTGTGTAAGTCCGTCAGTTCGGCCAATGGGGTTTCGAGCAGGTTTGCGAAATGCGTTTAAACCGCTAATTTGACCCAAGCCGGGCGTACTAGTCATCACTTAACACCGTCCAGACGCTTTAATCTGACTCGAGAGCTTGACCTCGCTTGTGGAGCATTAGTTTGCATTTCTTTATTGCGTAGCTCTCACAGGTGTGCTTGGCTGAAGAGGATGTTCAATGCTTTAAAAAGATTTGTCATGATGAAAAAATGCTCGCTGCAGGCAAATGTGGCGTTTCATATTCAGATCCAGCCCCTTCAGCCTGCAAAGGCCTGTCAATCTCACATTTAAGGTTAGACTTAAAATTCCCCAATCTAAACACAGCCTGATGTGCTTGCTGTGCAAATATTTATTCAGACAAAATTACTAGAGTATGTAAGTCCTAAACTAACAAATAACTGGAAATAATGTTGCTCCTCTGAACACACACAGGTGTGAGTAAGTCTGTAGAATTAAAGAAATAAATCACAAGTAGGCTATTTCCATATAACTTCATTATATACATGTGTGAATGTGAATAAGGCAGCTCATTTTCAGATCTGGCTGTTTGAAAATCTGTGACTGAACATCAAAAATTTCAGTTTCAGAAATGGCAAGATGTGCTACCTGTTTTCATCACATACAATGATAGTGTATTTTATATATATATATGCTAAATGTCTAAATGTAAATGTGTATGTATTCAAATATAATATATACATCACATCACAAGGTTGGCCTACATGCTATATACAAACTCTAATAAAGGTACCCTCAAAAACCTCTACTATACGATCTTGCAAAGTACGTCATAACAGAAATAAAAAGATAACAGTAATAAAAGAAAAATCAATGCTGCTACAGACAGTTGGTCTTATTCATCTCAATTTAATTAGGCAAGATAGTTTTGCCATATGATGTGGAACAAAGCATGTGGATTTAGACCTTCCTTGACTACTTCAGTGTAGATATTCAGATAACGCCACCTGAATAAATATTAACATTGAAGTACAACCTAAAGTTACCCTAAAACTAAAAAATAAGAAAACAAAAAATTACCATTCAAGACTCATTACATTAAATATATATATATATATATAACAAATTACTTGTTACATTCAGACAGTCTTCATCTAAATGTAATGCATTTTTATATTTGCATTTCAAGGAATCACATTTACCATTATTATTAATATCACACTATTATTATTGATATTATTATTATTAATATTAGTTATTATTTCCCTGCTGCACATGGAAAAGCTAAACTCAGTGTTCTTATATTATATATAGCACTTTCCAAACAACTACACAACAATATCATTATAAAAGCTATTTACCGAATGTTGGATATGAAAGAGAGGCGAAAGTATAATTTTATCTTTGAGAGAAGAGTTATCCGCGTGCGCTTTTTTACATTTCTAAAAAGCTCCGCTTTGACGCTTTTTGAATCTGTTGGCTTCGATTTCTGCAAACAGTGGGAAAGATATTGATTCTCATAGCACGTACCATTGTAGTTGAGGGGAATTTGCCAGCTCTCCTCAAAGACCCATTTTTCTTTAAACCTTCCGCGTCCAAAAAAGAGAGGAGAGGGAGCGGGTGCACCAGTCGGTTTCTTCGGTGATACCGGAAGCGAAAAAAGAACTCAACAAGTCGGGCTGTTTCCCAGAGTTTGTCCCGTCTGTAAAAGTAAAGCTTTCTCCTGCACTTTACGGAACGATGGATTATCGCCGTCTCTGGGCACTGCTCGTATATACTGTGAACCGTTCCGTTTAAAATATGTTTCTCCTGCTGTCACGATGGAGCCTCGCTGGCGGCACCGACCGGGGAACTCACGAGCTCGGTTGAAATTCTCCGCGAGCGCCGGTGTACGCAGAACCGCGAAGACGTTCTGCGTGACCGTGAGTGATTTTCTTCGTCTTTATGTCCTGAAGTCAGTTCCTGTTTGTCTTGAATGCATCTCCATAACGGGACCCCCGCTGTTCCCGGACAGATGAACGCGAGAGGCGTCCTCAAATGCCGTTGCAGTCACCAATACGCGTAGTGCACATTGCGACAGTCTAATCCGTAGACGCACCGAAGGGATCTTGCCTGTTGGCTAAAGCTTACTGACGCTGCATTTAAAGCACGGGAGAATAAACGTCCCCTCCGCGTGAGTAAATATCGGTTGTCGCCTCAGTCGACCCGAGGCTGCACCGGGGTAGCGGGTCGTTGAGGCGTCGAGCTGGTAAATTATTGATCAATGTAGCAACTGGCAGCGTGTGGCAGCTGCGGCTTTGGGGCATTAGTAGGGCTGTGGGAAAATCATGGACGGCGCGGATTACTGAACACCGAGCCAGACTGTACACACAGGGACAGACGGGTAAAAAAAGACCTCAAATAAAACGCGACCAAAAGTGAAGGAAGTAGCTACAGGAATTGCTAGAGTCCTGCTCTAGCCCAAAGATGATCAGTGCGCGTTCCGAGGGGGGGGGGTCGACATTTTAGAGAGACTTTCTGTCAGTAATTTTCTGGGTGCAAAAGGTTCGGCTATCACAACCCAAACTGTCTTTTGGCGCCCCTAGCGCAGTTGTGTGACTGTCAACTATCTTTAAGACGTTTTAAACAAAACGCGGTAAAAAATTTTGCGTTGTGTAGACTACAACAACGTGGAAATGACACGTAGCTGTTTATAGACGTACATTACGCTATTCCTATGTAGGCTACTCTAGAGCGATGAACTGTTGCTATGGTTACCTCCTCACGCGAAGGAAATTTTTTTCGCAACAATATAGATTTAGCGTAAACTATAAGATAACTTTTTTTTGGTTACTGACTGGTTTCGCTTAGGTTACTGGAAGGTTGTTTCAAACGCTGTTGACATGCACAAACTTTCTGAAAATACTTTGAGACGACCGGTTTCTGTCTTCGCGACGTTTAAAAGACAAGAGAGCAGCCTAAGAGGAGATGCTGTGGTGTCCCGTTGAGTGCCGGTGTCTCGTGCCACCCGTCAGATTCTGTTACCTCTGAAACCACACAAACAAGCACCAACAGCTCATCAATAATATAATAAAGTGCATCATCATAATCTTCCACCAAGAAACTGCCCAACAGATGCAGAGGATTACTGCTTATTTTAAATAAAATGAGGACTGGTTCATTTTTACAGAAAGGGGTTGAACTTGGAATTTGTAGATATACTTATCTTTTACTGGGGCTGATGGAGTCTCAGAGCCATATGAGATATAGGCCTACAGTTGTGATTGAAATACATAAACATTGATTAGGCTAATCTAGATGAACACATTTTTATTATACGTAGGCTACGAAAAATCTTCTCCTCGTATGTCCTCACCCAGATCAAAGGAAACTGTATGATAGACATTACTAATTCAGTTTTTAAAATAATTAAAGAACACTACTGTGGATTTTAAAAATATTTCGCCAAATAACACCGATACAGAGAAAATGTAGCTTAGTATCAGGCCTTGGACACTTCACTTACAAATCTTCATTTACAATTAAAATAAAACCAGCAGGGTTGATATAGCTTATAGCTAATGATCATTGTCTTTTTCAAGGTTTCTGATCAAATTAGTAAGAACTGAATGATCCATGGATACACTGATTCTCTTCCGTGACAAGCTGTTAAGATGTATTTATTTTTTACATTTGCTTTTTTGTGTCTGCGTGGTTATAAAGAATTTAAATTGAAAGATTAAATAGAGAGAAAAAAAAACTGTGTGTTTATAAATAATGATAAATAAATGCGTTTTGGTAAAAGAAAATAAATAAACGATTTTAAATAAAACGATCTTAATATATTGCTCGTATGATATAATAAATAAAACCATATTAATAAAGTCCTCAAATATTATTTCTGATATATTTTATTTTCCCTTTTTACCCACTAGATATTGTATCTCTGTATCTAGATATTTTTTTACAAGTTACATTAAACTGATTATTTATTAAAATAAAAACTGTTTAAAATTTCATAGTGTTTTATCCAGCTTGCCCCTGCTCTCATTGTGCAGTAGGCTATGAAACGACAAAATCTTTGTGAAAAAGGATTAAAAAAAAAGCTTTCGCATTAATTTAACACTAACAATTATTTTCCGTATAAATTTAGATTGCTGATTACTGATTAACTGATCTGTTTATTCTTCGTTATTGGCCAGCATTGATTTCGTTGGATTTTTAAGCACCGTGTTTTAAGATATTTCTGAAGCGCTTTAACGAATTCTCAAAGCTGATTAGACTTTGAATAAATTTTACTTAAGCACAAAAGTTCAACAAAAATAAAAATTAGTTTTGTAAAATGGATCACGTGAATTTAGAAACACGATTGCAATATTCTACAAATATTATGTGCAGCTTGAATATCCCACTTTTAAATAATATTGTATAAAAGAATATATAGCAACCGATTATGCAAAATAATGCTATTAGCAGTGAATTAATATTGCGTATTTTTATCGATAATTAATTTTACTGAAGGAAGAACGATGTAACCAACTGAATAAATCTAATAACCTACATTTCTATATAGACTAATAATGCATTTTTCCAAAAAAGGACCAAAGGACAATGATTTAAATTTTGTGCCAAATTGGAATGTTTTTAATGCAGAAAATTGGGGAATTGAGTCATTTATAACTAATCTTGCTATACTAAAACAAAAACATTTAAGGCTATTTCATATCAAAATTCTCTGCATTTAGTATAACTTTAGACATTGTAGCATAAAATGGCTCCAATGCAAACAGTTCTGAATCTCATATTCTCGCACAGGCCAATATTAGGCGGTGTCGTTGGGATTTAAATGAGGAATAAACCTAATAATTTTCAGCAGTAATCGCGACGCCTCCAGTGGAAGTATAAAACAGACATGCACTGCTACCGAGAAGATAATTCAGCTTCTGTTTTGATCATCAGAAGGTGTGTTTATCACATTGTAATCGAATTGCGTGGAACTGTTGAGAGCCCGATGTGAGTTTATTGCAATGAGTGGCCGACGACCTTCTGACGGAGCTGAAAACAAAACTCACTGCAACTTCTGTGAGAACCCTTCAACATTGGCTCTATTTCACACGGAACAATTAGAACCAACAGTAAACTTCGTTTTTTAACGATCGAATAATGCGTTCCAGGTCGAGTTTGGAGCGGACCGAGATCGCCGTTAATTGCGCTCGCACAGCGCGAGCGAGAGTAAGACCGGAGCGGGTTCAGCATCACTGAAATCACGGCTCAACTTAATGAGAGTCTAGCACTGCCCTGCTCGCCACAGGACCTCTTAATGTGACCGCAATGCAGCGTAGGCTGAGTCATGCTGTTTTAATACAAGACATCAGCTGGAATAAACTACAGCCGAAAAGGCTCTCGGTGCAGCGCAAACCTGTGCTTCTGAGCTGAACGGACATCAACAGTATTTATTTGTAAGAGGGGTCACTAAAATTTTGGTGTGCTCAGATATGATGTTTTAACTATACTACGCAAAGAATGGCAGCAGTGGTTGCCAAAACTTTACTCTACAATGTTACAAGCCGTTTCCATTATAAATTATATGCTACCTCCTACTTGAACCATTAAATTTTGTTAATGACCACATGACGACTGAAGGTTTTCATCAGTTAAACTAGTGTCTACATACTAAATAACATAAGAGTAATACCATAAGTGTAACACATAACAGTAAAATAATGCTATAGATGAGACCTAAACAACACAAAATAAAACAAATTGCCCAAAACAAACTTTCTAAACAAAAAAAAAGCAATGGTTCATGCAGAAATGATAGTGAATATACTAGAATACACATATTATTTGTAAATAATTGTAATTTTTTTTTTTTTTTTTTGTCAAATTATAAATCAGCTATATAACTAGCCTATATGATCATCATCATCATCAGTTTTACAGTGTGCAGGTCTGCATGACTGATTTGGCACATTTACAGATAAAATAAAGATAAATTGTTAAGTGATGATAAATTTTTTGCAATTTAAGAAATGTGCGATTTTTTAAATAAATGAATTACTTCTATTAACAATAAATTTTGATGAAAAGTTTTAACATAAAAATGATATTTAAAATTATTACTTGTTTTAAATAAGCCTTTGAATTCAGCATTCCACATTAGATACAGTGTGGTCACGAATAAGACAGGGCAAATATTTGATTAAAAATATCTGTCCCATCCAAAAAAAACAAAAAACCTCAGCCTCTGGCTCCTGATGTGTAACCTTTTTTCCTTATGAGTCTCCTGTCTTGTTTTAATCTGGCTCTCTAAGTGCAGTTTTGAATTACAAAACATTCTCCTTTTTTTCCTCCGCTGCTTCTTTTCTTGGTATTCTGTAACGGTCTTCTGCTGTTCACTTTGGGGAGAAATGGAAGCTGGAGAGAGAGGGCGAGCCAGAAAACCCAAGAAAAACACAGTTACTCCCAAGCAACAAAGTGGCAAGAATGCGAGTCTTGGCTCCGACTGCTGCTCTTAACATTTTCTCATCTAAAAGAGGACGTTTTCAGAAAGTGCAAACGGATTTAAGATGGCTCTGACACAAATTAGATTATAATTCACTGCAGGACATGGGGATGCATCCTGTTACATAGCTATAGTGGGAAATGGAAACGACACGGGAAAGAACATCATTTTTAATCATAAAGTAAATAGTTAAATTCTGAAAGCGAAAAGGCATTTAATGCAATAGATTCAGCCACAACAAACCTTTAGGAAAAGGATTAAACTACAAAGCATCACCTCAGGTGACAGGCAGCAGTTTAAGGCAGTGTGTGTGGTAATTTTAGTGAGGGGTGTGGTGAGCAGTTCGTTTATCTCCAGTTCACCACCACAGGCCTCGTGGTCTGATAGCTGTAGATTTGCCCGGCAGCCCACAGACTCTGGCAAAGCCACAGACCACAGCGAAGGAGCTTTGGTCCGGATAAACTATCTTTATGCAGAATCCTGGTCTACAGCAATCTGAAACAGAGTGGTTTCGACGTACGTGACCTCAGCCTTAACGTGCGCGATTGTTGTTTCGTCAAGATACAGCTAGAGACTTTCAGTATTATATGCCAAAGAAGGAAAATTAAGTTGATAGATAAAATTTTTTGCCTCAATACAAGTCTCCCAGAATACATGATACAAAATACTTGTTTTTCTCCACTTGCACATTCTTAAATTTGCACTAATAATCTCTCTTTCCTTTAACACGCCTGTTTCCTCACACAGCCTGCTTTATAACCACAGGTAAATTTTCCCCAAAATGCCCCTACGGGGGCGTAATGTTTCATTTTGTGTTTCAATTTGTGTCACTTTCCATTACAGTGTCCATGTTCCAGTGCAATTACGTAAGCAACTACTGAAATAATGCTCCACGAACAACGAGGACATTGTTATTGTTGCGTGGTTTTCTGGTTTTCATGGTTTTAACACGGCCACTGTAGCGCACTCAACATTTGCACTCATTTAAACTTTAACGGAGCAACTGGTGTTAGAGTGAGATAGGTGAGATAGAGTGCCGCAGGGACAAGGTATTTTTGTTGACCAAAGCCTAGAAACTTCCGGCTCCATCATCCCAAGGTAACTGGCATTTTGAAAGGGTTTTTGGTTAAAAGGTTTGCAGTGAACACAAGCTCAAGATATTTTCATGTTTTATTTACAATAAATATACCTAAACATATTTAAAGCATTTACTAAAGTTGCTAACAATTGGCTAAATGAGACTATTGAGGTTGTTGGGACATTAAATGATATGTTGAATGGGAAAACTCATAATGCTTTCACGGCCTCATTATTTATAATTGCACCCTAGAAAACTATTCTAACTCAAACCTTTTGGAAAAGGATTTTTAAATAAAAACTGAAAGAGTTGCTGAAGCTGATGTTGAAGTCATGCAACTGAGGTGTAGCTTTGCTTCTACCATCTGTATAGGCTTCAAAATTCATAAAAATTGTGTTTATTTGTTAAAGTGAACAAAACATGTAACTTTGTTGGTCACAGAGCTAATTTCCTGCAATAATCCAAAAACAATTCTATTGGGTTTTTTTGTCAAGGATAATGCTAACTTCCACGCTGGCCTTCAGAAATGCATCAACACTGCAGCAAAAGTAATTTTCACCGAAAACCATGTGTACAACTCTCTTGGTAAAAATCATTGTAAAGTTCAATCTTAACCCGAGGCCCGTCTGTGATTAGGTAAGCCTGGGTCCACCAGCTCTTCCCAAGTTACTCCACACAAAGGACGTCGCTTAAAAGCCAAATCATGTTCTGTTGTACTGGATCACCACAAAGTGACCTTATCAGCTGAGCACACTGCCCGTGGTGTCTGGCCTGATATCCGCCCAGGGTCACGACATATGCCTGGCTGTTCTTCAGGCGACAGGCTAACTCCTGTCCTCTGCTTACAGCTAAAACCCAACAACAAAACACAACAGTGCCACTGTGAACAATTCATTTAGTTCAAGATTTTTTTTTAAACTTCTTCCAATGCCTATGAGTTTTCTTGCCTCCTACTGGTCCATCGCATGGGGTTGATCAACAAACCAGTTATTTGATGACAGCGAGCATCCTCATTGTCTCGTTTGGCCCTTGTTACCTCGTTTCTGGAAGCGTCTGCGGGGCAAGAGGTCGGGCTCCTGGGTGAACGCCACTGTTCCGGTCACTATAGAACAGTCGAGGGCGTTGACTTTGGCTCTTTGGGGTCTTTGGGAGCCCAGCCCGAGGGCATTCAGGCAGATGCTGGGGGGTCATTGGCGTGTGAAAGAGGATCGCTGGATGCGGGACAGCAATACTGTGGTGCATTCAGGGGGTCAGACTTATGTGGAGATTGAAAGGACTGTAGAAAGACAGATTAAAGTTAGGGACTCGTGCTCACACATACGCAACTTTATAATACAAATAAAAAGACATGTTTGGTTTTGTGCAATTTAACACCATGACTTCTTCGATTGCTATCTTTATGGCAAAAAATCAGGTTAAAATATTTTAAGATTGCAACCTTCATAACACTTACATTTTGAAACTGAATGTTGTTTTGACTCAAATCAATTAAAAAGTCTCAGGAAAATAAAACAATTTTAATTACAAACAAACAAAAAGATACTGAAACTGATTTTTTCCCCCATGTTCTTTCACACTGTGCCCTTCTGTTTTACTTTCTAGTAGCACATTGTCAACTATTGTTCAGATCTTCCTCAAGGGCATACAGTGTAAACCCGACTGTTTTACTCTTGGCTGACTGTAGCTTTGAAGTGCATTACTTGGTGTGCAATAATGCAAGAATTGGTTTAATAAACGCATTTTATAGCTGAAGTTTTGTTGAGTTTGCGACTCCTGACTGGGAGGCTTTTGTTCTAATTTTTTTTTATTTTGGATGACGTCCTGTTTAATTCAAGCCTGATGAATTCTGTGTATGTTTTTTTCCCTTTCCCTCTTCCCTTAAAATTCCTGGCCTTTACATCTTTCGTTCTGTTTTGCCTTTCTGTTCTCTCTCCCCATCTGTCTTCTACAGGTTTAGATTCTGTTGTCTTCTCTTCGTTCTTACTCCATTTCTCATCTCTATTTTGTGAGCTTCAGCTGTTTTTCTTTTCAGCTCTCCATCTGGGCCTGATTAAGTGAGTAAGTGAATCATATCAATCAGAATTCATTTCTGCATGAGCCATACCTGTATTGATCTGTTGTTGTTATGTCAACATTTCTGATTGCCATTTCTGTCTCTACCTTATGAATTCCTGACAGCAACTGTAGAGTTGAAGGAAAAGAATTCTTCCAAGATGTCTGAAGAGTCAGGTATCATTAGAACGAACATAGAGCAACTGGCATTTCATTTGGACTTTAATCAGACTGTAGTAGCGGTACTATAAAAGGCTTTACAATACTATACATTAAATACATACACTTACCTATATGAAAATGTGCATTTAAAAATGCAACAAAAAATGGTAATTTAAAAAAAAAAAAAAAGGTAAATAAATCAATATATTGACTTCCAATGCTTTTGCATTTTCATTTTCTTGAATTTTTTGTTTTTATATATATATATATATATATACATACATACATACACACACACAATATGTGTTTTTATAGTCTTTTGTAAGAAGCTTTGTTATAAAGACAAAAAGAGCTAGAGAGGAGAGCATGAGGACAAAAGTAACGAAGAGTTAATTCTTTGGCATTAGTGAGAATCATTTGGCAATAAAATTTCACTGAGACAATGAATATTTATGATGACTTGCTGAAACCACACACACACACACAGGCCCTCCAACACTTGGTCACAGCACATGGAGAGCCAGCTGTTGCTGGATGACCTGGGCATCTGCCCTCTTAGAGAGTGAGAGATTACAAATATCAGATAGAACTGTGACAGAAATGACTGGTGTTGCTTTATCACTGTCTCTTAAACAAACAATCAATTACTTTACCTTTTACTGCATTTCGCTGTGTCTCTCTACTGTCTTAGTCGCTTGTGTAATGAGCAGTAATTTAGTATGTGTGCTGTGCGTAGTGTATTTCATATATGTATTTTAAATATCAATGGTTTCCTTGCCACTTCCTTTAATTTCATTAGTATACTAAGACACACACACACGCTCACTCACACCACACCCAGCTTTCTCTCAGTCTCATGAGTGCCAGTGCCCAGGCTGTGATGCCAACAGTGCAAAACTCATGCCCAGACCTTCTGCTGCCCCAGATAGCGCACTGTGTGTGTGTGCAGATGCAGAGGACAGTGGGGATTAGTGAATAGATCTCTACATGCAGCCTGCTTCACCCACACACACACACAGTGTGAGTCAAGCAAATTTCTTAGGAAGTTTAATATTATTTTATTAATAATTAAATAAATAATAGTAATAGTAA
Organism: Enteromius mattozi; assembly: GCA_032359235.1. Lineage (NCBI taxonomy): Eukaryota > Metazoa > Chordata > Actinopteri > Cypriniformes > Cyprinidae > Enteromius > Enteromius mattozi. Next base: position 3,824,554 of record JAUMHE010000001.1, on the reverse strand, counting down.
TAGGGCTTTCAACACATGATTTAAATGCAATGCATGTTGCTTAGGTTAAAAACATACATGGCGTCACATCACCAACAATTTACTGCAATTCAAAATACCGCAACACTTAGTAAAACATCATCCACGCCAACAGGTGTCAGTATATAGTATAGAGTCACTTTCACATATCAAAAAATTAATGTCAGCAAATACATTATTTTTTTAAGCTCACTTCACATACAAATGTTGTCATGCTTATTCTTTCAACAATTTGAGATTATTTGAGACTATTATTTTATCTATTTTTTATTTTCAGGCATTTATCTGGACAATGATAGAATGATAAAACAGTAAAAAGATAGATAGATAGATAGATAGATAGAACGACAGATAGATAAATAGATAGAACGATGGAATAAAAAGAATGATAGAACGATAGATAGAATGACAGATGATAGATAGATAGATAGATAGACAGATATAGATAGTGTGAACTCGGTGAAGAACAACACGACAAGGCAAGACTGTTTGTGAACCCTAGGGTGGATTTATTAAAGGAACTGGTGAACAAACAGTGATAAAACCGATGAAGGTGGATGGGTACGGTGAGTGCTCGTGTGTTCCTCTCTCTTCCCAGGTTGCGGTGTCCAGTGTGCCAGTGCTCTCAGTGGGACCTCTGGGCCAATCGGTCACAGCGTATCCTCTGGTAGGGAAACACAGAGACAATAAGTCATGCTGCATTGGAGATGAGTCTCACCAGTCTGATATTCCAGCTCCTCCTATATATCTGCCACGCCGTGACCGATTGGCCTGCGCTGGCGATTTCCAGGTGCTGGTCCTGAGTTGCCAGGGTGACGCTCACAACCCCCACCCACCCACCCCCATAAGTGACGTCCTAGTGCTGTAGTAGAGAAGAGAGGGGAGACGGGGGTGAGTGGAGAGTGACCCCTAACAGACCTGCGTAAGCTGCTCGGATCCGAGAGAGTCCGTCCGGCATTGTTGTTGCTGGAACCAGCCCGGCGGCGCACATCAAAGTGGAAGTCCAGGAGCACCAGGAACCACCTCGCCATCCACTGCAATGGGGCATGATCAGTGAACAGAGTAAATTTGCGACATAGCAAATAATACCTGAGCTCCAGGACTACCCACTTGATGGCGAGAGCTTCCTTCTTCACGGCTGCGTAGTTCCTCTCGGCCGGGGTCAGCTTATGACTGATGTAGACGACCGGATGCTCCTCTCCCTGCTGGACATGGGAGAGCATGGCCCCAATCCCGTGTCTGAAGCATCGGCCTGTAGCAGGAAGGGGCAGTTGAAGTCAAGGGCACGGAGGACCG
>JAUMHE010000001.1:3790869-3806301 GCA_032359235.1 Enteromius mattozi | reverse complement strand
TGAAAATCTAAAAATGCACACAGTTTCCTGTAAGGGGTAGGTTTAGGTGTAGGGTCAGTGTAGGACAATACCACATAGAAACAAGAAACATAAAAAGTATATTCTGCATATGAAAATAAAGCCTAGAAATAAATACATACGCACTGGGCCTCGTGGTACAAGCATTTCAAATTAAATATGCAAAGCAGGAAAATGGGTTTCTGAGGTCAAATGTTCTTTATTAGACTGTGTGCACAGCGTGTGGAAGCTGTGCGTGTGAGTGTGTGTGTGTTTGCGGCTGGTTTGCAATTCTAAGAACCTATGAGAACAAAAACTGGGTGTTCTTAGGAATGTGTTTTTCGTGTCAATATGTGTGTTAGGTGTGTGCGACTCTCCCCTGTTTTATGTAGGCTGCAGTGCATTTATCAACCAACCACAAACCACAGAGTGCACACTATGTATTTGATGAGATGAGGTTCATGAGATGAGGTTCACAGACACACTTCTTGGAACTCACTGAATCTGGGACTCATGAAGAGACTTCATTCAGACTCTTCTGTGGTCTGTCCAAATAATTGCATGAAGACATAATCATTAGCGGAAATGACTGTTTTTGTTTTTTTGGTAAGAAAAACCTCAAATATCCAGCCCTGTTTGTCAACACAGTACCCCGCCATCTTTCTCAATCAAGATATCACATTATCAGTAGCCCATATCTGCATCTAGAACACTTAACAGGCCGTTACCAACTTCTTATGACCAGATCAGAATAAACACATTTACTACTGAATGAGTCAAAGTGAGTGTTTTCAAATGAGTAAAAGCTTTTAGAGATGAGTACATTAAGTACTAGAGACGACTTTTTAACCAACATTTGTGGTCGGAAAATACTCTTATTGTGAATTAAATTAAATTTCACTGACACCTGTATCAAGAAATATCAGACAATTTTTTATTAGATTTGTTTTATCTGAGGCAAATTTGAAGACGAGAAGTTACTAAACATTACCACACGGGTGCGATGCTGAACCAAGATGATGTTTTCAATGATTTCAAGATTTAGACTGAAAAACAAGTAACCTTTTACACCCATTGCACCTTTTAGAGTTTGAATTGAGAAAATAAACACGTTTGTCTTGGAGACAAGAAAAACAGTGAAGGTTATGGAAGGAACCCCGCCAGTTTCCTCGCACCAAACGGAGCGATTTGAGAAATATTTAATACCGAATCATTACTACTAAACATAGGGGTTGCATATTCCATTTTAAATGGTATCTTTTCTTCTTGTTAAAAACAAAAATAGCCTCTTGTGCCCTGTAAACGAAAATGAATGGGAAAATGACTAAATTACTACATTTGCTCACCACAGAGATGCATTGGTTCAGTCACACCAAACAGCTACATACCTGATGGGTTACACGGTATATCTGAGCAATGTGAGAATTACCCATAAGCCAGTGTGTGGTTTTGCTGTTATAGAAAACATTAGTTTCATTAGTCAGGAAAGACCCTGGGTGGAGGTCTCTCAACTCCCCTTTGCTTCTACGGAAATTTGATTTTTTTCCACCGCTGTCTTTAATCTATGTGTGGTGTTGCTAGCCAAACTAGCCATTATAAAGCAGCAACTCACATAATCCTACACAAACACTACATCATTGTTTCCACACAGTGATTTAAGAGTGGTTTTCGTGCAAGTAAACATCTTACCCGTATCTCTTTTTCTCACAGAAACCCAGGCACTTCTTCTTTTCTATTATTGTACTGTTTACATGTGCGAGTACCGATGTGTGTAACTGTTTTTGGATAAATGGGTGTATCTAAGTGTTGGCATGTGGATGTGCGTGTGTCTATGTGGATGTGGCCGTGGGTGTGTCTGTGTATGCGGACTTGAGCATTACACTTTCCCTCCACTGTCTTGTTTAACTGTCGTCCAGCCCTGCTAGACTAGACAGTCTGCAAGGGTGTCTAGTCAAAACTACACCTGTTTGTCTGCAAACAACCTCAAACAACGCTGACTCTTTGTGTACCTGTCTGTCTATCTGTCAGTCAGCCAGCCAGCCAGTCAGCAATTACAGCTTCAAGTATTTGCTTTCACACGCACTTTCCCGTCCCGTCTCAGTCTCTATCTTATCAATACACACTTGAGTACATTCTCATTTTTACAGTCTGCGTGCTGGACTGCCCTTATCAGCGCTGTAGAGTAAACAGACTGTAACTGTCTGTCGGATGGATTCAGACACAACAAGCCATTAGATGTCTGACTCTTTACACACAGCAGTGGGGAATTCAGTGGTGGCATGAAGCCTGGCTTTCTATGGTTTGATGTTGTGATTCAACAAAGAAAGTCTGTGTGTCACTTTGGGGTCTGGCATAACCACATCAATAAAAACCTATTTTGATTTTGCAACAGGTTTAATTCTGTGAGATTAATTGCCCATAGACTGCAACTTTAGGGTTCCACAAACTTTTTATTTATGATTTAATCTCTATATTGAAATTGAGCTTGATGATATACAGTACAAATGTGCATATAAATGAATACATTGCGATAAACTTAAAGGCCTGGTTTCACATACAGGGCTTAGACTAAACCAGGATTAGGCCATAGTTCAATTAGGACATTTAAGCACATTTTAATCTTTTATGTCTAGTTTATATCCATATATTTTATATCCATTACCTGAAAAAAAACAAAAAGGCAATGATATATTTTAAGATCAGTCAATGCAAGTTTCTTTCAACTGAAACAGATCAGCCTTACATTTTTGCCTGGAACTAGGCTTAAGCCTTGTCTGTGAAACCAGGGAAAATGTAGCGTACACTGTAAAAAAATAAGTGTAATTTTACTGTAATATCTTGTAAAAATGCTGCAGAAAAAAAACTGTTAATAGGTTAACAGTAAGTTCCCGTACTATATACAGGGAAAAACTGTAAAACATCTAACCACACATTAATGTAATTTTACAGTAAAATGCTGTTAATTGTACAGTTTTTAGAAATAAGTCAAACAAATCAATTCATAATTTACAGTCAAAAACTGTAAACCGATATTCCCAAAATGCCCTGTGAGACACTCCACATTTGACTGTATTTTGCTTAAATAATCATGTTTTTTTTTTTTTAAGTTTTTGTTATCAGTTATGTACATTTGGTTTTTATGTTACATCTTCTGTTGTTTAATGAATGTTTATTGCATTATTTAAGTGACGTGTTACCGTGATGGTGTTTAGTGTTTGCATGAACTCTGTGCACTTTGTATATATATTAGTATATACTTCTGCTTGTGGCGAAGCTACTTGTGATGAGCTTTTTGATTCTTCACATGGCTTTCTCTTTTACCACCATTATTATGGTCTTTGTCAGTATGTTAAAGGTACAAAAAAGATTTTCATTGCAGTGTGTGTTGTTGAATTTACTGGTTTATATTCAAATTTTCTAATTTGTAAATTACAGTTTCATACTGTAAAATTAACAGCTGTATTATTCTGGCAACCACAGCTGCCAAAATGTTTTTGTAAAAACTACTGAATTTTTTTTACAGTGTACGCTTAAAATGTTTGGGGTCTAAGATGTTACTAAAGATTTTGTAAAGTCTCTTATATATGGTATTACTGTATATATTGTTTCATTTAAAATATTTAATAGGGATTTTTCTTTTTCAGAAACTCTTTTGTCTTTCCAGAGTTTTTTATTCTTGGCTTTAAGTCAGAGTTTGCGATGTAGGCTAGTGATTCTGCTCGAGGCTGGTTGGTTTGATTAATAATTTAGAATGCTTTATAATAATGTTATGTAATAGTAATAATTATATTATTTAAAACAACCTAATTCAGATCGCTTGACTGGAAAATAAATTATTTTTGCTTTTACACTGGTTTTGAAAGTGGATACAGATCATTTTTCACTTCACTTTAATTTTGTCAGTCTCTTTCCATCCACATTTTTTTTGGAGCACAGCCCACTTGAAGATTATTGCATGATTGTAACACTGATGATGATGATAATGTTATTCTGATTTAAAGAGAGCTCATTATATATAATTGTCTGAGGTCTTGTACCCTGATGTAATCATAGTAGTTGTTGTAAAATTTTAATTGTATAATTTCTAGGAGGCTGGTGTTTTGAAAAAATGGCATAGACGTGGGTGTATGTGCGTGTTTTGGGAGCGAAGGGCATCTATATTTAAACGTTCCTGACAGATTCCGCTTTTCTGTCTCTGTTACAGTTCCACAGATGTGTTTCCTTCCTGAAAATAAAAGTGGTACTTCTCTCTCTGTCTCTTTTATAGACAATACAGGGAGGAGGAGGAGGAGGAGGAGGAGGAATTGTGTAAAATTATCAGTAGGGCCCACAGTGGTTTTGAGGTGGAGTGCCACTCACTCCCTCAGCATGCATGACCTTTGACCTCTCCTGCATATTCCCAGACAAAAAATACAGAAAACTGACTGAGAACTCTGCAGTCTCAAGCTGTTTGGGTTGTGATTTTCGAAAACTATCATAAATTCAAAGACAGAAAATCAGTTTATATTTTACAAGCTACAATGTACAGGTTACAAATAATTCTGTCCGGTGAAAAAGTGCTGTTTTATGAACCAGAATTCTCAACACAACACCAAAACGGTCTCAGTTTTGTTTTAATGTTAACTATATCTGACTCCTGTCATTGGTTAGAGCAACCACTGTGTCTGCAGTGCTAGCAGGTACTGAGTAAAGAAAGTTTAGCATTAAATTAGCTGTACTGTCTGTTTTCAACATGTCACCATTTATTACTCATACTTATACTTCACTTTATACAGGTCGGCGGCTATGTAATTCCTAATGACGCTCACAAGGTTTCATTGTCGAACAAATTGCTTTCTGTTCATCCCCTACTGTTTACTGACAGCCTACTGTCAACACTCAAAACAGAAAACAAAGAAAGAGTAGGCGTATGCACGCTTCAGTGCGCACAGTCATATTAACATGTAACATGCATTAACAGTCAAAATTTGGACGCCCTGACCAAATGTATTTTTTCTATAAAGCAAGAATGCATTAAATTACTAAATTCATTAAAGTGAAATAAATGCAATTTTCAACTTTCTATTAAATCAAATAATCCATAAAAATGTGTAATGTTAATCATATTAAATAAGCATATTAACTGATTTCTGACACCGAAGACTGGAGTATTGATGCTGCTCTGATCACAAAAATAAATTACATTTTGCAATATATTTAAATATATTAAAATTAATAGTATTTCAGAGTATTGCTTTTTTACTTATTTCCTTTTTTAACTCACAATTCTGAGATAGACTGTTAGTGCATCGCAGTTTTCACTTTCCAAAATGTGGAAAACATAAAAAAAAATAATAAGAAGAAGAAGAATAAGGGGGTGTGTCCAACTGTTTGACTGGTAGTGTGCATAAATATGAAACAAGCAACCTGGAAGTATGCCAGTGTGCCCACGTATTACCGTACATGACACATGGCCGTAAGATTAGATCAATGTGTGTGTGTGTGTGTTCAAGAGAGCGAAACAGACAGCACAAAACAACTCTTTTCCTAGACATGAGGTCATAAGAGCGCTAAAACAAGGTTGGCAAGGGCAACAAATTTAAACGACCCCTCCCCCACGTTGATTCATATGTGCATGTGTGTGTGCGTCTGTATGTGTGTGTGTTGCAGGTTTTTCAGATTTCCACCTGTGGAACACTTTCACCCTCCGGGCACTGTAACACGCGCAAACATTGTAAAACACCGTAAAACCACTCGTCATCATCAGCATCATCCCAGTGTCGAAATCACAGAGTGTGTGCATACAACCAGTGTGTTAAAACATCACTCATCAGCTCATATATTTGAGAATGACAAAACAGATCCGTTTGTTATCATATTAATTAGAGTTTTGAGAATTGTTTGAGAAGAGTTTAAAAAAAAAGAAGAAGAAAGAAATTTTCCTTTTCCTTCCAGTATTGATATAGTTCCTACTAAAACAGGATGTACGGGGGCAGGTATATTAAAGGACTCTTTACTTTTTGTGTAGGATGAACCAGTTTGCATCACCCTGGTTTCCTCAACAAAAAATGATTTTTCCACTGCCCTTTGGATTACTGCAGAAAAACGCTCAGCGACCAGAAAATATTTATAATTCTTACACGTTTTGTTCATCGTGAACATTTTCACAATGTGATTTTTTTTTTGCTTAAATACATTCACCAGCTGTAAAAAGCCAAACTATAGGTTATAAACAGACCACACTATCACCACCATTACGCTTTAATTGGCTAATTAAACACAACAAGCTATTTAAAAACAGTTTGAGTTAGAATAGTTTGTAAAAGTATGATTATACACATAATAAGGCTATGAATGTGGACTAGTGACTGAACGAGTTTCCCCGAAAAGCCACCAGTTAAAAACTGACTTTAAGGCAAGCTTTAAAAAAATCATTACTGATGCATTTTATGTTGTAGAATAACACATGAAAATATCTTGAGCTTGTGCAAACCACCTTATTTCAGTCTTTTAATCAAAAGCCATTGACTTCAGGATAATGGAACTAGATATGCTAAAATACAAACTCAGTTTTGGCCTATAAAAAAATCCCACTATAGGTTTTAGTTTATGTCACAGCCATAAACCATGATTTTCCACTTGCTGTTGTTTGTTGAACTAACAGTAAGTCAAACACTACTGTAGCTCAAACAACAGAGCACTAGCAACAAGGTCATGGGTTCGAAGGGAATGAGCGAGCTAATGAAAAAAGTGTGCTTTGAATACAATGCAAATGACTTTTGATAAAAGAGAACATAGAAAGGTTAAACGTAGAAAGTGTTTTATTTGACATTATAAGTATTCATCAGCAAGCGCAGGATGAGTCATCAATATTTTTGGTTTGTTTTCCTGGAACAGAAACACTAAAGTGTCGGTTAAAATACAATTCTGGTGCATTAGTACATAGATGACCTTAAAACTAACACACATGGATTAAAAGTCAGAAACTACCATTTGATTTTGAGGGTTGGTGATGATATAGTGTTGTGATTGGCAGGATTAATTAAACACGCCATGTGGAGCTCTTATCTGAGAGGGTCGTGAGGGAATGATGGATCGTTTGTGCTGGATAATGTTGGATCATTTCTACAGAAATGAAATGTTTACGAGTTTAGCAACTTCAGCCGGCTAAAACTGGATTTTGTGCTTCATGTTTGTAAACAGCAGCTGAGACTGAGGTAATGGGATTCGGTTGTGACTTGTATGAGCAAGCACAGAACCAGTTTTGAGTGTTTAACTTTATGTTCAGTTTCATTTAGTTGCTGCTGCTGGTGCTGACAGAAACAATCATGTGACATAAAAGATAAACCAGATCTACGGCCAAGAATGTACATTTATTGTAGGTATTAATAAAAGCAAAACAAAAATAAATTAGGACAAAATATTAGTATATGGCACATTTTGTGTGTGTGTGTGTGTGTGTGTGTGTTTTTTTACATTTTAATACATTTTATTTTCTAGCAAATATTTATAGTATATATATATATATATATATATCAACACATTCCTAATCAATATGATCAATATGAAGTAAACATAAAAAACATAATTTAAAAAGAAATCTTTTGCATGGGTTTTTGTTACATTTATTAAAGAAAATGTATTAATTAATTAAAAAAGCAGAAGCTACTAAAACGTGCTTTCATAGACTGCACAGAATACAACACAGTAAGAAATAAAATAAGAAATAAATAGACACAGTAAGGACACCTTTGACTAAGTTAATGGACATTTCAGGGCAAACAGAAAAAAATTTAATCACTAAGGAGAACTCTTTTATATTAATACTATTAGCTTTTATGGCCTTTTTTGAAAACAAAATATAAATGAAAGTTTTCCAGGTAACACAGCTCTCAGTAAACAGCACTGAACACCACTGAAGAAGAAACAAGACACAGAAAAACACTGCAAGATATTTCCTAGTCATCCAGCTGCGAGGCTCTCTGAGGGGGACGTGGGCCGTCCTGAGCCCCGGGGGGCCCTCACTGCAGCTGGGTAACCGCAGGGTCAGCATCCCCTGGTCCCGTGCGTCCAGAGAGGTATGCTGATGTGAACTGACAGCATCCTACTCACACACACACATGCCCACGGACGTCCCCGCAGCATCATCACATGACCTCGCCTCAGCGGCCCGGGGACGAAACAACACCCCACCTCGACATCCAAAAGAACAGTGCTTATCAACACAAAAAGAAGTGTAGCATTTGCTACTGAAACAAATGGAGGATGCAGCTAAAGTAAATAAATTCCCAGAACGTTACATCCTAAATTAATTAAACTTCATTCCCAGTCAAGTTGAAGGTGGAGACCCAAACTTTATTATTTTATTTTTTTTACCGACTGTAAATCTTAAAGTTGTAATATTTTCATTTTGAAAAAAAAAATAATGTGCATTTAAATCACTATAATTTGTGTGTTTTTTTTTTTTACCTTGAATTGCTTTTTAATGATAGAAAACTAGTTCAAGCTGCTCTATGGTGTTTCTAAAACAATGAATGAGGGAGTGACAACAAATCTGACATCTTAATCTCTTCTGAACAACTTAATCGCTCGTTTTTTTCCTGTTTTGGAAGATCACAGAAACGGTATCTTATTTTTTTTTTTCTTTTGTTGTGCTAGACATGATATTTGTTGTATAGTTTCCATTCATGACTGGTTTCACAAACTATGATGGCTTTTACTCTGAGAACCCTGGAGATGGATAATGACTGCACTCTCAGTGCTCTTCAAAAGCAAGCGAATCCCAGGAAAGACATTTATTACGTGGAATCTCTATGTTAAGGAAGGAAATGTTTGGAATTCCACGAAAAGCAGCTATTTTCATACCTCTGGTTTTTCTAACTATACCAGTTAAACTGCTGTGGTAACAATTAAACATCACACCTACACAGGTATGAACACCGAACCTGCCAAACATGCCCATACACCCACTGTTTCCTGCTTAATACACACACACACAGAGAGAGAGAGAGAGAGAGAGAGACAACTTCTATGTAAAATTGTTTGAGTGGCACAATATCCTGTGAAGATTTACACAAGAGGAACAAGAGGAAATATTTGTGTGTTTTGTCTTTTAATCTTGAGAGATTTGTTTTGTTATCTTAGTAACAGCAACATTCTACTGAAATATGAGTGTTAGCCTTTTTTTTAAATTACCCAAAATAATGAAGTTATTTCAGAGAAATACTAATTTTAGAATCATTTATTGGCACAAGTTTTCTATTAGTATTATGCTACTGTATTAAAACAGTTCACATATTTGATCATTTTTACAGGCATATTAAAGTATTTAGTATACTTTCCTCTTTAATATTCTCCTAGTCTATTAAGATATGTTTATATGTGCAGACAATGTGAGTCTGTGTGTGTGACATTAGTACTGATTCAGCAGTTGTTTGTGAGCCGTCCAGCTTCATCACTGTCACTGTGTATCATTATCAGTCTACATCCTGCATTTCCATTTCTCAAATGTAAAATAGATTTAAAACGTATTTGTATAAAAATAAATTGAGCAACAGTGAATAGAGTTTGATGATGCTGATTAAAAATGTAATAAAATGTTTGTTTGATGTACAAAAGATAAAACATTGAGATGAGATATCACTACACTGTAAAAAACAAATCCCGTACAAATACGGTAAAAAAAATACAGTTAAATAATGGACATTAATTCGACCGTCACAAATTATTTGTAATCTTTCATAGTCATAAATTTAAATATTCCAGCAGCTGGGGCACCAGAATAATAAACATTCCTGTATTTTTCATCTCAAATTATTAAAAAGACTATAATGCGGTTCCATCACATTTAGATTAAAGTGTCAAAGATTAAAAATGGGCTGTTCTGGTTAGTGATTTTAATTAGTGATTTTAATTCATTTTAACCTAATATGCTTTCAGTTTCAATGATTTCCATTTCTAATTAAATAACCTAATATGCTAAACATCTTTCCATGTTCAAATTCTTAAATCTGGTCTTCAGTGTGGTCTTTTTGAACCCCACTGTATTTAAATTTTTTTGAATGACTTATTATTATTAATAATATTAGTAGTAGTACTAATAGTAGTAGTAGTGTTTCACAACACAATTAGACTCTCAGTTCATTTTAAGGTTTAATTAAGATGTTATTTTAAATGTCAAGAAATAAAACCAAGAACTAAAATTTTACTTTCATAAATGAAACATAACATAGGAATGTGAATATTTCTAAACTTGTTGTCACCTGTCCATAACAGACCGTGTGGCTCAAGTCACCCTGATTTAAACCGAGTCACAAATGATTCATACTTTCGATGAATGACTGAATTTAAAAATGAATTCAGTTGACTTTCAGTTCATCTTCATTTCTTTTTAACACATGTACATTAGTAAGTAACCAGAACCTAATGAGGTAAAAGAGGGGAAAGGATCCGTACACAGAAGTCCAGGTTCGAACCTGGATCATTTGGATGAGCACCAAAGCTCAATGTGTCAGGAAAACAATCGCTGACGCCATCCGCTTGCACTTATTCAAACAAAGCAGGACTAATTTATACTGCACAATAATCTTTATATAATTATAACAAAACACCATTTTATTTTTGTTCCACCATATTTTGCTTGTAATTATTACATATTTGTTTGTAATTAATCTCCATTACTTAGCAATCTGCAGGTGTGGCTTAACCCAAAAACGAAAAAGCATGTCATTTATTCTCCTCCCGCCCATCAGAGATTAAGCACTAAGCATTTAATCGCTGAACCATTAAATGCGGCATACATGAGCTTACTGTGATTGTTTCTGCAAACCCTCTTAATGAGTATCTGTTGTAAACGGCACGTACAGTCCCCACTCGTCTCAACCCAACCCCATGCAGTCTTTGACTTTGTTCTGACTTTGTGTACACAGCCTTCAGATCGTTTGCGACTTGACTTGAGCAGCAGGACTTGAGTGTGACATGTGACTTGGCCAATCATGGCTCGGTCGCACCTCGTGTGTCAAACTGAGCTGTCCTTGGTGGAGACGAGGCCAGCGCACATCAGAAGATGTGACAGCAGAGGCACATGCATGCCGACACCGGTCAGCTTTACCACACAATGCACAACAACGTGCAATGGCATTAAAGTGACATTAAAAACTCAACTCTGAAGAAAGCAGATACTATGTTTGCGAAACAGCAAAAGAATAGTGTTAACATTAAGCTAGGTTTAAGTTTTAGATTTTGGATCAGTGAAAGTAAAGACCTAGGCTATATGCAAATATGACAATAAATACATATTTCATTTGAAAAATGATACGTGGACAATAAAACAAATACAAAACAAAACAAAATAAAATAAAATAAGCCAATCAAAATTGATAAATTTCTGACCCTGGTATGAAAGCAATAGATTCTACACATTCTAATAAAGTCAATGGAAGACTCAAAATACAATAAAATGAAATAAAAATAAATAAATATTTAAATATGCAGATAGGTTGATCAATATCTGACCCTAGTCTGAATATAATTATATTTTAAATGCCACATTAATAAAATAAAATTAAATAAAATTAAGAAGGTTTTAAATATAAAATATAAAGTCAATGGGAAAATTTCAAAATACAATAAAATGAAATAAATGAACAAAAAAATTAAATACACAAATATACTGATCAATATCTGATCCTAGTCTGAATACAATTAGATTTTAAATGCCACACTGATAAAATATAAAATAACAAAAATAATATTTTATTTTATATTAATATTATTTTATTAATAATAATAAAGCTTCTAATAAAGTCAGTTAGTCAGTGGTAGATTTTTTTAAACATTTAAAATTCTAAAATAGAAAGCAAACATAAGAGTGAAACTTACTACAGAAAGTTTAAATTGGCTTATTCATTTTAAACGAAATCTACTGCTTAAAGAAAGAATGTTTGGGCAATATCAATACAACGTTGAATTGCAATTAGGTGCTCTTGAAATTCAATATATACCCAATTATCAGAGTGACCGAGATTGAAATGGACAGATGGATATCTGACCCCAAAATCAGCATCATGATCTGAGGATACAGCTTGAGGTCTTTCTGTCTGAAGACCTCACAAACAGTGGTCTGATGAAGGACTGAATACCAATCAAAGCTCTGCTAAGTCTCGTTGATGTCAGGAAATGTGTGCGCGTGTGTGTGAGATTAAAGGCTGAAAGGTCTTTGTCTTGTCAGTAATGGGGTGTGTCATTTTATAATTCCTGAGTCAGTAGAATGGTGACCTCATTATAACTCCACCACACACACACAATTACGTGGACACACAGACAGACTTCACAATCAACAACACTCTCAAATACACATGTACAGAAATTGTACAAATCTAACTTTCACTTTCAAACTCTCAATCAGAGGTTCTATACAAGTATACCAACTTTGAATATAAAAGGTAATGTAATTAATGAAATATAATAAATAACTGCTTTATTATAAACAAAAGGAAAAGGACATTAAATAAAATCTAATTAAATCTAATTAAATCTAATTTTGGTCAGTGTTTGACCTGATACCGGTGCACGTATAGACTGTGCACTTATATGGGTGTTTTTATAAATACGCAAGTGTTTTCTTGGTTGTGGAGCACAGACAAAACTGGTGCAACACTGAAAACCACCCACGATCACACACACACACAAACCAGCTGAGCAGAGCGATGGCAGAAAGCCACACCAGCATTAGTCTGGGTGTCCTTCAGGAGCGTGCAGTGAGTGTGCAAGACACACCGAGTCGGAGAAAGGGACCGATAAATTACATTAAACCATGACACATAAATAATCATTGTCACACGCAGAGAAAAAAAAACACAATTTGTCAACTTTCTAAAAGGTGCGGTGCTAAATTAGTCCTCCATGCCTAAACATAACAATTTTATGAATGGAATTTGTAAAGAATTTCTAAAGAACATGCCAAACGTAACAGACAGAAATGTGCAGGAAAATTATAAACCATAGCATTAAAAAGATATTTTAAGTCGTTAATCCCAACTATAACCATTTCTTAAAAATAAAGAAAAAACAGATACAGTGCAATCACAACATTTCATTTTTAACTTAAATGTCAGCAGCGCTATTAAAAGAAAAAACAGCCCAAATAATGATGTGTTGCTGTCATCATTTACTCATCCTCAAGTAGTTCCAAATCTGTATGAATTTCTTTGTTCTGCCGAACACAAAGGAAGAAGAAAGTTTGTAACCAGGCTGTTTTAGGTCACCATTAACTCCCATAGTAGGAAAATACTATGAAAATACATAAGAAATACTAAACAAATACTATGGAAGTCAATGGTGGCCCAAAACAGCCTGGTTACAAACTTTCCATTAAATTCCTAATTGCTAAATGTTTTTATCTCAATCCACTTAAATGCACATCACCTGAAAACACAGCATGATGCAATCTGTGATGAAGCAGGTGAGAGTCAATACACATGTTTCCATCCACTTGCATTACAAAAACACTGTCAAGGTGCTTTGTTATATTCGAAAATAAGATAAAATAACCGTGTTTCATCTGCGAGTTCTAAAGCTCGTAATTTACTGTAATTCGTAACTTTAGATAGAAACAAAGCTGATGAGCATTTGATTTCTCTGCCATAAAGTTCTTGACAATTTTGGCAATTTTTGTGTGTTTTGACGCTTATTATTACTGCTTAGGATGAAGATGATTGATTAAACGCTTGAATTTGGGTCTGTTCCTCGTAAATGTATGGATTCTGAAGATCTAGCCAATATAGCGTCTTAGTTTTGATAAGTGATCTGTTTAATTGGGGAGGCTGAGTTCTGGGATGTTTCAGGTAGTCTTTTCCTAATAAATCTCATACTGAGTTTCAAAAAAGAGCCTAAAATAAACAACACAGGTATTTAATTTTTTTTTCCATTAGAGTCAACCTGCAAAACAGATGTATGACAAAATGACTGAGCTGGTATTAACCCGCCTGGTTTATCATCCTCCCATTCTCTGCTGTTTCGTTTCATCTGGTGTTGTCCTTGGAGAATCCATCCGGTAATTTCCGCCCTGAGGGCACCTTGAGGTGGAATGGAAACGTGTCTATTTTTGCACACTCCGTAATGTCTCACCCATGTTGGTTCACGTCCCAAAGTTGTTTCCTCACCTCCCTAGGGCATGCGCGTGGGTGCTGCTCTTCAGCGATCCCACCCACACCACTCTGTTTATCTGACCGAAATAGCCTTTCTAGACTGGAAAAACCCCATCTAAGACACAACATAAACAGTTCCTTAGGAGGAAGGAGAAAATCTCCATGCTGAAAATGCCACTGTCTGGGCCGAGGGGAGGTGATAAATTCAAAAGGCAGCGAGGGGTCACAAACACATCCGAGAGATGATCCAGAGGTCATCTACTTCATGACTGCAAATGTAATTAGTGACGTTTGCGGAGGAAATCTTCACTCTTGCTATTGCTCATGCTTTGGATTAAAGATTTAAACAAACCCCAAAGCCTCAGTATTAAGAGCTTGTGTGCAGTCACAAGTCTGTTGAACAAAGGTGTGATATTGTTGTTGTTTTTTAAAGCAATTGACATACTATTTTAGAGATGGTAAAAGAAGCGAAAGAAACATTCACTTCGAAGAAGGGTTCCAAGTCCATATCTAGAGACCTGAATATGATTGAGACAAAATAAAACTGAAATTACAGTGGCTTAGCATGATTTTTAATTCGCTGAAGAAATTAAAGGGGTCATATGATGTTGCTAAAAAGAACATTAATTTGTGTATTTGGTGTAATGCAATGTGTTTATGCGGTTGAAGGTGCAAAAAACACATTATTTTTCACATATTGTACATTATTGTTTCTCCTCTAAGACCCACCTCCTGAAACGGGTCAATTTGTACAAAGATCATCGTTCTAAAAAAGCAAGGTGTGTTCTGATCGGCATGCTATGCAGTGCGTTATGATTGGCTGAATACCACAAGCATGTGACGAAAATGTTACGCCCCTTACCATAACGTGATGGTCCGGCGCTATGACACCAAAACAACAAAACCCCTTACAAACCAGGTATTTGTTGCATCCAGTGGAGACATAATTACTGATTATCATGACTTAGTACTGTCTTTTTAAGCGTCGTGTTGCATTGCGCATCGTAAACATAACACCATGTCTGCATTTGTGATCGGAGTAACGACAAACAACAAGCACTACCCTTCACTGCTCAAAACTTGCATTGAATAGTAAGTAGCAGGTTCTTTTAATAAGAAAACATTACTTAAAGGTTGTGAGTCAGAAGCACCAGACTGTCCTTGCAGACAGGTAGAATTGCTCCACTTTGAAGAACAAAGTAGTTTCACTTACACAAGGACACACAGGCCCAGTTTCACAAACGGGGCTTAGCTTAAGCCAGGACTAGGCATTAGTTAAATTAAGATATTTAAGCAACTTTTACAAAAA
>JAUMHE010000001.1:3746594-3780727 GCA_032359235.1 Enteromius mattozi | reverse complement strand
TAAAAATAAACACAAGGAACACGTGGAACATATGAAAACCAAGACACAGGGAAACACATGACAGCGTGACAGAGCCCCCCCCCCCCTTAGGAGCGGCTTCCAGACGCGAGGAGACACATCAACAGGAGGGTGGTGGCACGGAAGTGGAGCAAACCCCCAAGAGGGGGTTGTATGGAGGGTGTCCTGGAGGCTAAACAGGGCAAAGTCTCAGGCGGCCTCCAGGACATGCCAAAGCTCGACGGTAGCCACGGCGGATCTGGAGCCTGGGGCGGCCACGGCGGAGACGCCCACCTGGGTGGATCAGACGGCGGGAACGCTCTCCAAGGCGGAGCAGATGGCGGAGACGCCCACTTGAACGGAGCAGGCAGCAGAGACGCCCACCAGGGCGGAGCAGACGGCGGAGACAACCACCTGGGCGGACCAGGCGGCGGAGACGCCCACCAGGGTGGATCAGACAGCGGGAACGCTCTCCAAGGTGGAGCAGATGGTGGAGACGCCCACTTGGGTGGAGCAGGAGACTGGACTGCATGGAGGAGCACACAGAGGTTAGTGGCAGCCTCAAGGGCCGATTCAGAGCAGGGTAGCAGTTCAGAGGCCTTCGTGGGTTGTGCAGCCACCTGTGGAACCTCTGGAGACTCTACGGCAGGGGCCGACATCTCCGGAGGCCATGCAGCCACTGGCGGACCCGACGGAGTCTCTGAACCGCAGACAGGTTCAGGCGGGAAGTCAAAGTCTTTGATGGGTTCAGGTGGTTCAGGCCATGGGACCTCACAGTCACTGACGGGCACGGGCTGGATCCCCATCCCACCCCTCCCCATTGTGACCCAGGCACCTTCACCCCTCCCTAAAAAATTCTTGGGGAGATCTCCCTCCGGTACCAAGCCTGGGTCAACAGGTGTCTCTGGAGGAGGACGGTCTGGGGCCCACTTGTGACTGACTTCGAGGCTGGGACCCGACACTTGCGGATTGGGAACCGCATGAATTTCTGACGGCACCTCTGGCCGTGAAACTGGAACCGACAGGGTTAAACATGGCTCCTCGGACCGTGATACGGGGCTGGGACCCGTTCTTTGCAGACTGGGAACCGCGAGGATTTCTGACAGCTCTCCTGGCTGTGAAAACGGAACCGACAGGGTGTCACACGGCTCCTCGGACCGTGATACGGGGCTGAGACCCGTCACTTGCGGCCTAGGAACTGCGAGGATTTCTGACAGCTCTCCTGGCTGTGAACCGGCAATCCTACCTGCAACCGGCTCCCCTAACCGGAATTCGGGACTGGCACCTGACTGAGGCGGATTAGGCACCGCGGGGATAAGCTCTGGCATTTCAGAGTCCCACTCTAAATCCAGAGTGGGAAACTGTGGACGGGAGTCTGTGGATGACTGGATTGGCACTCCCGACTGAACTTTCGGAACCGGATCGGGATTAGGCGAATCCGGCTCGGCAACAGTCTGTGAAGGCTCGCGGGGCCGTGAATACGGATCGGCGTCCGCGACAGTGGATGACGCCGCACGGGGCCGTAATGGCGGAGCGGTGTCCGCAGAGATGTGCGCGGTTCGCTGCTCGCACTCGGGTGAAGCGTGTGGTGACAGTGAGGGAGCTGGGCAATGCCCTCGCGGGACTTCCGCGGACTGTGAGAGTCCTCCCGCGTTTGCCCGAACAGGAAGACGGCTGACCTCCAACGAGCCCCGCTTCTGAAAGCTCCGATGATCACCGTGTCACTGAGCTCCGATTTCTCGGCAAGCTGGTAAAAGTTGGCAACGAAGTCCTCAAAAGACGGAGAGCGGCGTATCCAGCGAACGCCATCTCTTTCAGTGGTCAGTTGTTCTGTCACGAAGAACGCCGGCGATCGCTCTTCAGCGGAGGCGAAGACTCGGAGGCAGAATTTCACACGGAAGAACATTTATTAGAATACACAAAGGAGCTGAACGAACTTCACACGGACTAGCAACATTAACAACTGACATCGAACAATGAACAGGGCGTGGAATATAAAGACAGACCAATGAACAAATAATACAAGACACCTGGAACAACACGGCTGGCAGAGAGTGAACACTGATGAGAAGGCGGGGTCACAGACAAGGTAAGGCGCGTGGATACAGAATGTAAACATAAACACAAGGAACACGTGGAACAGATGATAACAAAGACACAGGGAAACACATGACAGCGTGACAGATTTACAGTACCTCAAGTACTACCTTAAGTACCTCAAACTAAACATTGCAAGACCTAACAAACTTTGACATAAAAAAAAATAATTACAACATTTAATTCTTCTCCTTTTGTTCAAGGCAAGAACTGCATCATGTTCTGATTCATTATTCTGAAAAGGAAGTTTGCAAGCTTCACAGCTTGTGCAGTATATTTATATGTGTGTTTGGCTCAATCGGCTTACGGTGTTTTGTTTCGAGACAGACATCTACTGAATAAGACTCTGATGCTAAGAAAAAAGAAAACGAATGCACAAACTAAAAAAGAATAAAAAGATGTACCCCATAAATCAATTGAAGCATGCAAAGGAAGAGAAGATCTGGAGCGCGGCATCACGTTGCCAAGGCTCTACAGCTGGTGTTCGGGAGCAAGTGCGTCAGAGAGCCTATTCCCAGACGCTCGTGTGCATGATTACATACGCACCCTCTTCCACACACTTCTGATCTGCCAGGAGTTAGTGTGGGGATTGTTTGTACGCCTCAATGTGACGCCAGAGAATCTTGAGCCTGTTTGTATTATTTCTGATATTTCCTCCTTAATTTAGTTATTTTTCTTGTATTAAATCACAAACCCCTAAGCTCATGTTCACAGGCCTTCTGCCGGTAACCACAGCAACAAAGACACAGGCAGTGTTCGAATTAGAAAACTAGTATACGGTTTACTGAATACTGCACAGAATTCTGTATACTATCTGAAATTTTGAAATGAAAATTCACCCCCATGTATTTTCTAAATGCATGAATTATGAACAATACATTTGTGCGTATATCTTTTGACCCCTGGACCTTCTGGTGACAATGATAAACTTCAGGTGACATATGCAGGACATCTCCAACCAGTTATCCCACTTACAAACCAACCTGGCAAGCTTAAATTCACCTTCATCCACTTTCGTGAACCACACCCACATCTGAACATCCAATCAACA
The DNA here is from genome assembly GCA_032359235.1 of Enteromius mattozi. Taxonomy (NCBI): domain Eukaryota; kingdom Metazoa; phylum Chordata; class Actinopteri; order Cypriniformes; family Cyprinidae; genus Enteromius; species Enteromius mattozi. The sequence goes on along the minus strand of JAUMHE010000001.1, from coordinate 3,777,582 downwards.
GCCAACTCATAGAGCCAAGTCCTGCCCTACATATTTTTACCCCAATGTACATCGCAATGCGAAAAAAAGATCTGTTGGATTCATTGTGACTTGGTTTACATTATGCAATGATAACACGTCACATTACATAATTACCACATGACCTCATCATGCGGCATGCTTAAAGGGATAATTCACTCAAAAAATGAAACTTCTGTCATTAATAAATTAGAAAGGTAGTAAGGACATTGTTAAAATGGCCCATGTGACATCAGCGGTTCAACCAGAATGTTATGAAGCTACGAGATATTTTTGGTGCCCATTTATTCAACAATTTCAATCATTACATTACGGTTGAACCACTGACGTCACATGGACTTTTTTAACCAAGTCCTTATAAGTTTTCTGGGTCTTGAACTTGTCAGTTGCATTGCTGTCTGGAGGGTCAGAAAGCTCTCGGATTTCATCAGAATATCTTCATTTGTGTTTCGAAGATGAACAAAGGGTTTAAAACACAGTAATTAATGAGTAATTAATGACATAATTTAGTTTATAAATATTATAATAAATATTATTTCGGCATTTTAATCAGTTTTAGTGTGAAAAATATCCTAAATCGTGGCTGTCCGATCAAATAATTAGTCAGTAAATTAGCTAGCTGATATTATTTCTTGTTCACCTTATTGCACTTAGTTCTCCATATTGATTTTCACAGATGTTTTACCTGTATTTTGAATTTTTCACTGCATTGCATGTGTTAGAAAATAAATTGTCCATAAAATTTTACCAAGTCCTAATGTCATTTTATTTCCTTTTGGAAGATCCTTGCATTGTGGTATACAGCATATTTTGGAAAATGAAGGGTATTTCATGCATACCGAAATATAGAGTATACTATGTGCACCATCTGGTCAGTTAATAATTCCTTCCCTTTTCTCGGACACATATTTCAAGAGCCTCTTTTGAGCGCTGATTTGGGAAGTGTTTCAGAGGAATGCAAAAGGCATTCTCTCTCTCTTCTGACCTTCGCCACAAAGAAAAAGGAAGTGAAACACAGTCGTCTGTACACAAAGGAAACAGTTAGAACCATTTCAGCACAGTACACAGAGCATTTCTCTTCCACAAATGACATGACAACCAATATCAGGCTTGGAACGAAATAGAGAACTGTTTTGAAGTACCTATGCCCCTGCTGAACCTATACCTGCAAAGCACATAAAAAGCATGTTTCTTTGAATTAATCAAGTTGAGCACCATAAAGTGGGACAACAAGTGGCGGGAAGTATATTTTTAGGAAGACAGGACAGAAGTAGATTCCCAGAAGCCATGAATGGAAATATAATGAAGAATCATCATGATAAAAGCCACTTCTTTCCAGGATGTTTTATTGTTCCAGATTATATTAGGCTAAGAAGAATTCCAACTAAAAGCCCATTGTTTTAATTTACAATTTCTTCCCTTTCCTCCTTCTAAATACAAACCATAAAAAGTATGTGGCTATATACAGCGCAAAATCACCTCTGGTTTCTATACGAGTGTAAACAATGTCAATCTGCGAAGAAAATGTTGACAGAAGTGCTGGAGAAGGAAGCTGTCTGATTCATGGATTGCTTAACTCATCTCTCGTCCTCTACTGACGTCAAGAACCACAATAAAAAAACCTCTCACCTGTTGAAACACTGAGCCAAATGTGCAAAGTTCACACGTCTGCTGTGCAACTATTGGGAACTGTGGTTTTTTCAGAGAATATATTGAAGAAAACATAACGAGATCATTGTTTCCGTGACTGATGATCTGATGGAAAGAAAACATAGGTATTTATATACCTGTGCACCTTTGAAGAAGATTAATAGCGAGACAGATGTGCGTCAACATCCTTAAAAATACTGCACTAGAAAAACTCTGACAAAGATTTTTCTTAAATGTCAACGTCAATCTGCACGTCACTTTCATTATCTGATTAATTATACATTTTCTTTTGATCTACTGTCAAGTGTCTACGCACACACGTACAAGTGAATCAACATGAGAAAATCAAATTAAAGGAAATGTATGTTATTGCTTTTTTAACAACAGTAAAAACAATAATACAATATTTAATATGATAAAATATTTTAAGACAATATAAAATAATCATACATATAAGCAGCAAATAAATGAACCAAGTAGCTGAAAAAAATACTAAAAAAAAAAATTTAAATAAAAAATATTTTTTAAATAATAGCTAAACTGTGGGCTGACCTAAATAATAAAAAATAAAATCAAAGAAAATAAAAATAAACAAATCATTATGCAAACTTTGATCATTTAAATTATAAAAAAAGGAATAGTTGACCCAAAATGAAAATTATGTCATCATTTACTCACCCTCAAGTAGTTCCAAACATTTATGAATTTTTTTTCATTTTTGGGTGAACTATTCCTTTAATTTATTAACTTAAATGAATAGAACAAAGAAATTTATACAGATGCTTGGAACTACTCAAGGGTGAGTAAATGATTACAGAATTTTCATGTTTGGGTTTTCATTCTACCAACCCAGAAAAAGTGAAATAATGATCCTAGTACTTTTTTATTTTTGGTAAGCCTTTCTCTTTAGACATAACCAACTGTTTTTGTAACCCATGTGCTTTTACCATAAACTTTTGTGTATTTGACAGTTTAAGCACAGTAAGACATAAAAGAGAGCAGAGTTTAGTACTTATTGTGTGTGACAGGCGTTTTCTGTGTGTGTGTGTGTGTGTGTGTGTGTGTTTCAGATGTATCTGCTCAGAAAACACTGTATCAGAAGTTTAAACTAATATGGTTTAAAACACATGATCTCAGCACTGATAGACGTGATAATCAAAACCAAACACACATTTTTTAGCACAGTATCTGAAGTACTAGCTGTAAAGGCACAGCCCTATTCTGAAAAAGGGGGAAGGGAGCAGCAGCTCATTTGTATTTAAAGAGACATGCACAAAAACAGCGTTTCTGCATCCACTCAAAACAGGCATTTTCAAAATTATATAAAAAAATCTTCTTTTGAGCTGAAACTTCACAGACACATTCTGGGAACAAATGAGACTTACATTACATTGAAAAAAGGGGCCTAAAAGGTTTCCTTTAGCTATTTTGAAACCTACCACTTAAATATAAACGATCAAAGGTCTTCGTTTAGCTGCAAACAATTTGAGATTCTAACATTACTAATCCAACAACTAATAGCATCTAATTCATGCACTTCTGGCGTTTCAGTATGTGAATTTTTGGACAATTGCTTCACTGGCAAGGACCACAGACCTTGCTCATCTCCCGTTGCCATGGTGATAGTGACCACTGCACAGAGGCGGACTGATTATAATTGGGCAATTACGCAGGTGCTCGTTACAGCTTGTTAAGGCTGGCCCCGCTGATGCAGCTTAACGAGACAGATGTTTGGCCGGCTTAATTAGCAGAGGAATAGAGGGCGGATTCCACTGAAAGTGAGCGTCGCTGTACCCACTCTCTCTGAGCGACAGAGCACTTCAGTGAGGACTCTGAAGGGAGCGTTAATGTCTCATGTGTGCATCCGTTCCAAGCTACATGTCACTTCACTTTTAATTGGCATGTTACATCAATGACATTGAAGTTTAAAGGTGTAGTGACCAATATTATAGGCCAAGATTAAATCAAAACTGAATCCATTTAGTTTGATAATCCACATATCTAGGCTACACACACACAGTGTTATGAAGGTTACTTTGGAAATGTAATAGTTTACATCACAGAACCCTATTTAAAATGTATTAATAGTGTAACTATTTCAAATACTTTAAAGTAATGTAACTGATTACTGTTTAATTACGAAATGTCTAGTGTTTTAACTGTTCACCATTTTGAAACATTTAAAGCAGGGACAGTCTTGTTACTGTCAGGCTTCTCAAAATCCTTCATCAAAATCCTACTGTCAGGCTTCAGCTTTAACGCCTCTTTTTACTTCAAGTTCGCTATGAGGTTAAATTCAGATTTAAAATAATTAGATATTGTTTAATAGCTATGGCACTGCATTTCAAATCAAATCTTTGCATAGCTACAAATAAACAAGAAACAGTGGCATCTAACAATGCTTTGGAAAAAAAAATCAGTTAATCCTAAAAACTTAAGCATATACATAAATCATATAACATAAAAACAATAACCACTTTTGAAATTCCACTTGATGACAGAAGTGATGCAGAGATGACACATTTAACCCCTATAACTAATTTTGTGGCTCTGGTGAAGAAGCCGCCCTGATGGATTTGAGAAACTCAAGAGATCACACTCTCAAAAACACGTATAGAAGCGAGGTGACATTTTCTCACCTTTAGCATAAACCTGGCAACAACCAGCACCACAACAACAACAATTCCAGTATATAAGAACACATTTGTCTGTCTTTCTTATTCTTACTGTAAAAGCAGATGGATTCCTTATAAGGTGAATGAACTGACTGTACAATGTGAACAGGGAGAGTGATACGAAAAGAGCTGTTTAACCGTTTGAGTGCCGGACAGTTTTGAGTGTCCTGTGGTCTGATTGACTAAAAGCTCTCAGCGCTTTCGTCTCTCTTTCTCACTCTGAGAATTGCCAGCTCTCTCACGAGACCACCACACACCACACACCCTGATGAGCCACACCTGCTTCTGCAGATCCTCATCCGAATATGCAAGACAGATTGGCATTTAGTCATCATTTGTGGTGTGAAAAGGGACATTCAGGCATAACTAAACAGTTTAGCTAGCTTACATATAACTATCTCAGGGTTACATGTGTTAGAAAACAATATTAACCACAAAGGAAACACTTTATAATACAAAAATCTTTTGAATGTCTTAGAAGTGTCTATGAGACCACAGTGAGATTAAATGAAGACTTTTGATTAAAACCTTTACTTTCCTTTTCAAATATACCGCCTGAGTAAGTAAATTAATAAATAAAGTAAGAAAGTAACAAATCACAATTTTGTTTCAAGAGATGTCTCAGTAAAGTCTGTTTAAATCTTATATTTGACAATATAGCATTCAAAACCCTGGAAGCCTGGAAAAGTCTGCATACTCAAAATAAACTCAAACATTTCACATCAAATTGAAAAACCTTCTAATTTTTGTCTATTCATAAGAAATACCTTGTAAGTTCCCAAACAAGTAAAGTTTGGTCCTGGATCCATGGACATATCTTTTTTTTCCAATTTATTGGAAAAGAGGTTGAAAATGAGAAATCTCTTTGGACATTTTTGCAAGACATGTTCTGAGGATCATCTGTGCCAATTTTTGTAAAAAATCAACCACAATTGAGGGAGGAACAGGAGGTGATGATTATTGAAAAACTGGCTACTTAAATTTAACAAAAAGAATATGGGACCATGATTTTAAGCCCAGACATTTTGAAGTTCAAAAAAAGCAATTGAGCATTGCTTTCTCAGCCAAATGTTGTAAGGCTCTGTGATTTTGTACTAGTTTGATATCAGATTCAGATCAGACATTGAAAACTGTGCCAATGTTTCTTTTTTCTGCATAAAGTAAAAGTCAATGGAGTCCAAATTGTTTTGGAACTTGATGACTTTTATAAACAAAAACCATCAGATACTACCCTTTTGAATTTTAGACACAGATGTCTCTTTAAGAAAAAAAAAAAAAAACATTGTTCCTCTGGGAGATGCAATCAAATGCTGCAATACAGCACCACATATTTGTTATTTGATTTAAATTGCAATCTATTCAACTTGCAATGTTCTTTTCACAACATGAGGTAAACTTTGTCGCGGTGAAGTACTTAATGTTCACTCGAGCAGCGGATGTTCTTGCACACAGTAGCGTGAGTGTCATGAGTAAGATCTGGTAACGAAAAAGATACTGAGAAATCAAAAAATTATTAAGTTGTAAAAAGCACAGCAGACTTGATGCTCACACCCTGATGTTTATCAAGCCTTCTGACAGCTTCAGACATCAGCCATGGACAAGCAGCAGCCGGGCTCAGTTCACACACAGAACGGTGCTTTCAGTTTCTCGAAAAAAACCCACACATGCACGTATTAACATAACCACAGGTGACACTGCGTTTTTCTTGTTGTTCACACTCACAAACAGACGGGGAGTACAAGCATGTGTGTACGTGAATATCAGGAAATTCACAGGGTGAGTAAAACAGACCGAACTGATTACAAAGTAGTCTGTGTGTACGTGCAGGAGTGAATCTCACAAAAACCAGACAAGAAAGTGGTAAGGTTATATTTAGCCAGGAAATAAACACAGCAAATAAAATAATCAGGAAATCATATTTTGTCTGAAGAAAATGAATCGTACTTTTAATGGAATTAGATGCATTTTGCAAAAATCTTGTTCTCATTAAAGTAATGCGAAATAAAACAGTAAAGTCGTATTTGTTGTAATGCTTTATTTTATGCTAACTAAAATAATAAAAAATAAATAAATAAATAAACATAGAACCCTAAAAGGGCTTAATTTTCTTTCAGTGCATTTTTTTTTAAACACAACTTGGGTATGTTTCACAAGAATCACCCACATGTAGGACAGGTTATGGGAAGACGTATTGCTGGAACACAAACTGGGCGATCAGACCACAATGAGATGACTAGAGCATCTGCAAACACACCACTGGGTCACACCATTATTACCACAGAACTCTCTCAGGGAAACACATACGAACAGGCGGCGGCTGTTTTATTAGCAGATGCACAGCGCAGTAATTCTGACACTCAATGATGAGTAACACATGAGATCAGTACTGACTACTGATCACCTAAATGCTTCAGATATCACATCGGATTCTCAGTGAAATCATTCTCTGGAAAAGGTGAATATTTACTGTAGCTGCGTACGCATGTGTTATTTTTGCATGTTTTGATTTGTCACTGCGGGGAAATAAGGCTTGTTCAGATTCAAGGAACTAAAGCATTTACATAACATATATATTATACTATCTTTGCATTCGAGTAGACATACTCCATGGAGCCCAAAATCACAAATCTCTCATTTTTGGGAGAATCGGTCTGAGCATCATCAGTGCATCAGTTTTTCCTGGCAGGAGTAGAGAAAAAATTCATGGCGGTATGAAGTAATATGATGAATTTTGACAAATCTGACATGGTTTAACTTAACACAACCAAAGGAATATGAGACCTTAATTTAGGCCAAGGCATTCTGAAGTATTGCCTGTGAAATTGATCATTTTGATCACTAGTTTGCGCTGTCATCTGTGCTAATTTTAATAAAGATTGGACACATTTTTAGGTTTTGGGAGTCCACAGCAACAGGTTGACATGCATGCAAGCTCGAAAAACACTTTCTGTTTCTTTATAATATGCTTTTTTTTTTTTTACTCATTTGCTCAACGACACCCAAACGATTTATTTTTCCAAACCCTTCTTTTGCATCACGCTAATCTGCGGTAATTGGTCGATTTTATTTAAAGCAGTGTTAATGAGCTTTTACTGCTCCAAAAGCGGCACCTAGTGGCAAAGAATGAATCTGCATTTTCATTCAGACCAACGCAAAAATCTAGTTTTTCTCAGGTCTGTTTTCAATCACTTAGAGCTGTGTTACACACTGCATAAAAGTAATTTTCAAAAATCCATAATAGGGGCACTAAAGTTGAAATCCATTTTATTAAGAATCAAACTGAAACCACTTCTGCATTACCAAAGAATCACATGATGAAAGAAATGTTCAAAATAATAACAATATCACTATTTCAACAATGGTCTGTTATGAACTATGTGTACAGTATACCGTTTCTCTATGTTGCATTATTTTTTAATCAATAGGTGACTGTGTTATTGGGTCATGCGGATCACATTTATTTTCCAACATCTAATTTATGAATGCTCTGTCTATTATTTCCGTTGCGTAGTATATATATAGCCTGTGTATGCATGTATCCTTTTTCAAATGCATCACCTTGATGCATGCATGCAGGCTGGCCAACCACACTTCCTCCAGACATCACTCTCTCTCTCTCTCTATGCATCAAACTCTCACACATATACACTCACACTTCTTTGAAACACATCTGCAGGGAAGTGAGTTAACACTAGTTTCTGGAAATGGCTTTCACTGCTTTATAATATTGACTGATGAGTCTGCAGGGCCAGAAATCCACACAACACAATCAAACGGGTCATCTGAGCATCTCGCTTACAGAACATGAAGAAGATAAGTGATAAAACGAAATATGTGTCAAAAAGGGCAGCTTGTTTTTGAGGTGTTATCTGTCCTGGAAATCATTGTCTTCTGTGGATATTTATAGGGAACAATGAAAAAATGACTGTTTTGCTTTTACAATACCAGTTCCTGCTCAAACTGCCTATGCTGGTTAGCTGGTTTTAGAAAAGAAAAAGACCACAAAAACATCTAAAACTATGAGACACTTTGCAGTTGAAATGAACTATTGCACTATTAAACCTTTGCATCCCAAAACACTAAACAGATTATTAAAGGTGTGTTCTTGTGTATGTAGTCAGGGCTATGCTGGAACACACACACTTCTGCTAATTTCAAAAGAGGAAGCACTCCAGAGCTATGAAAAAAAGCCAGACTAATGGCTAATTGGGGTGGTCAAAGAGCACGTTTCTGTTTTTCTTTTCCTTTTTTTCTCCTTTTGTTCCCTTTCTCTTTGGGTGGGTGTAGGATTAGTGAAAAAAAATCTAGTTGCAACACTGTATTATGCAACATTGTCGCCCTCAATAAAGACCGCTTCTGTCAATGTGCATGGTGATGGAAAGAATATATAACATTCCTACAAAAGAGTGCATGCGTTCATATGCATGTCTGCCTTACAATTTACAGTTACCAACAGCGTTTAAGTGAAACTTCAACGACCACAGAGGGAAATCACCAACACCTCAGAGAGCTAAATATATTTCAAGACACCTTACCTTGTAGTGTCAGTTGCAATGGCTGCCACTCAGAACATCCTCTTTATACAATCACTAAGGTAGAGCTAGCATGGAAATAATTCAGATGCAATGTTGTCTGAAAATATTCAAAGCCTTTTAAGAGTGTCTGATGTCATTTTACTGCACCTAAAACACCTTTATCGTAAACTGAAACAAAAGTCATGCCATTACGGAGGGGAAGACCTTAGGTCTTATGTACGAGCCAAGCCTGGGGGTGTCTTTGTGTCACAGAAAGAGAAAATTAAGGGAACCCAAACAGTGACTGTGCTTTCAGTAGTATGAATAGTCTCTCACATGCATGTGATGAGATTTGCTTGGTTGTGTGTGGGATGTTACTCACAATAAACACTCACTAATACACTCTGATCTCACATCATCAGAAAATGACATCACTTTTCATGACCTGCTGGTGACCTGTAGTCATTCCTGAGTGCCTGGTCCAAGAATGCTTGACCTCGGACCTTTCAATAAGAGAAAATGTGATTATTCAATTTCAAAAATGGTCGCATGAGCGATTAGAGACAAAAGATCTAAAACTGAACCTTTATCTGGGTGGAGCAGCATTTCCTGATCATTGCTTTTTTGGCAAAGATCCCTATAATTCTCAGAATCCAAGCCAATAAATAGTGCAGTCTGGAATTTATTCCTAACAAGTTCTGGCATGGCACAGCAAATCAGACTATTTATTACAGATGAAATCTTCTGCAAAGTTCAAATTAATTTTTAGAAGACGCTAAATTAAGAACAATAAAACTGAAACAATGCATAATAATCTTTAATAGATTACCAATAAACCACAAGAACTAACATTAATTCAATCAAAATGCTTTCAGCTTGAAAATACAGGCCTAAATGACATGCAGACATATTTGTATGCTAAATACATAAGCTAAAAATGTTTCTGTGCCAGAATGCTGGCTTTTAGAACTCAAAAATTGTTGATTTTATTTATATATTTCTTATGACTTATTTATTGACTTACTTATTTTTGGGTAATGCCTTTTTGGAAAGTAGAAAAGCTTTTGGACATTAGGTACTCACTCTCGTTTCCTTCCAAAACCACATTAAGTTTTCATCACTTCATTACTTAAAACACATAAATGTTGTCCATCAGATTCCTGTGCAATACTCAAAGTCTTTCAAATTTATTTGAATGTTTTGAGTAAAAACTAGAGGTAAATTTATGTCAAAAAGCTAGCACGCACATCGTGACATAGTGTCGTAACACTCAACATCAAACTGTGCAAACCTCAACGCGGTAGATTTGAATGCTTGAAAATAAACAACACTATATATCAGTATTCAACCGGACTGCTTTGTATTGTGATAGCAATCCATGCAATCCTTGTAAAAACCAAAATAAAAAAACAAGAGACGGTAGAGCATGTTCTGTCCCTGTAAAAAAAAAAAAGAAACATATGCTGGTTAGGTAGGTTTTGAAGCAAGGATGCTGGTTCGAGCCTTAGATGGCTATGTGCTGGTCATAAGCTGGTACTGAGTAGTAGCTAGTTGCTTAGGACCAGCACATGACCAGCTAAGGACCAGCTTAAAGCAGATCATGACCAGCGAAAGACCAGCTCCAAACCAGCATCCATGCTTCAAATTGTACCTAACCAGCATATGCTGTTTGTTTCAACAGGGGTTAGAACGCACCAGATATAAAAAATAAAAGGTTAAAGTCCTGTTTACACAACAAACGTTAACTATAGAGAAAAAAAAATATTAGCGTCCACACCGCGAACAATATCATCTGTTTATTCTGAGCACACGCTCTTAGCCTGAGCTTTACTTGAGCTTTAAAGGGGTCATCAAATGCAAAATTCACTTTACTGTACATCAGTTGTAAACTCGTTTTTGCGGTGCATTGTGGGATTGAATGAGTGCACTCGAGAACGTCCACTATGGTGAAATGATACCAACAATATTGTTTCTCTGTGCCTTTATCATTATAGCTGTGGTGTGGACTCTGCTATTCTAAACTAGCCTATACTTTTCTTATATTTGAATATGTACTATTTTACATTCTGACAGTACTTCTTTAAACATTCAAAATGACAAAAAAAGAGTAAAAACTGAGTAATATTTCACCCTATTAAATTGCCGTCTGTCATGTCGTCAAGTGGCTTCAGTCATGCTCTCTAAATATTTCCCCTCCTCATTGTCGTCCATATGCCCCCTGTCTGTCTTCACGTGCCCTCGAGTGGCAGGGCAGCACGGCACGGCCTTTTCCTGCCAATCTCATTCATCCCATTGACATCCGTATGCCTTGTGCTAAAGGTCTCCGACTGCTAGGAGGCTGCTCTGTGCATCACCTTCAGCTATGGGGCTGTTCCCGCACAGTCACAGAGTGCCGATTAGCAGAGCGTTCATTAGCGCGATTAGCCACGGACACAACATACCCCTGACCCACGGCACAGTAGGATAATAAGGGCCAGGGTGGTGAAAAGGGGGGATGCTTGATTTATAAATGCTTATAGCCATCTGTTAGCACTAACAATCTAGCTAACTCAGAAGTTTCTGTATATGATGCTGTTCTTCCATTCGTAGAAGCATAATATGCCTGTGAAGGACTTTTACATTGTTCTCCTTGCCCATGGACACAAAGAGTCATTCTTACCTGACTCATGACTCCTACAGGCCTCTCACGGATCAGTGCTGATGCTAGCACTAACCTTGCCCAAGAAGACAGAGAGATCTTATCCGCTGGCTTGTTGAGCGCTTGAAAGTAGTTTACAAAGGACAGTCCTGGTTTTTGGTGTCCTCTCAAGTTGGCCACATACTAACTATTCATGTTAAATTTGAGAAGTACTGTCTAAATGCACTATATAGCAGGGCCTGTACAAGTGTAAGGATTGTTTTCCACACAAGTTTCATCATTTCAATGCAGTAATTTCCATATACGCATCTTAATTTTATCATGTGGGTGAAAGTATATGGGTAAAGATGAATCAACTAAAGTACATTTTCAAGAACTTGCATATACACAAAGCACATACTTTGTGCTAAAAAATAATCCAAAAAGGCCTATTTGGAGCTAAAGCAAAGATCTATTTACAAAAGTGCAAACAGAAAATAACAGTGGAAAGTTTAACAGTTGTTTGTACAGTATATTTTAAAATGTATAAAATGTTTATTTATAATATGTTCTCATGCTTATTTTTTCAGAGTTGTAATTTTGTAGCAATACAATACTGTTCTGAAATATTTGCAATGGTTACTATTTACTATTTTTCACATTGTGATTTTGGTGGTTCGTGTTAAAGTTAGATTCAGTTTAGCTCATAAAAATCATGATACTTATTAATATAATAGCTAATGATCACAACAGTTTATAAAGCAAAACATACCAACATTTATTATCTTGTTTTGTTTTTTTTAATTCATAGATTTCAATTATGTTTTGAGTTATTTAAACTAAAATGTTTCCTTGCTCAGCTAGATTCCTTAGAATTGTGCATCAAGTGTGTATTTGAAAAAGCCATTATGTAAGTCTACGTGTGTTAAGTGCTTTCATTTTCAATTTGCAAAACAACATTTCACATCCATCAAATGACAAAAAAAGAAGGTCCCATGAGCAACTCGTGTGTTATTTTTTCAAGCTTTACATACATGCATTTGGCAGATGCTTTCATCTAAAGAAACTTAAAGGCACTCAGCATCTACATTTAATAATTAATTCATGCATTCTCCGGTAATCTAACCCAAGATTTTGGCATTGTTAGTGTCATTCTGTTTAATCTACAGGACCTTTATATTATATGCAGGACCTTTATATAATATAGTTAATACTTTTAATTATGTGTTTTGGAACTTGACAACTGTGGTTGCTCAGAAGAGCTCAAAAGTGACCTTTCACGACCCACAAATATTTAAAAATTAGGGGAATCGCCACAAGCATAGCATGCGCTTCAGCTTCAAAATACTTGTGAAAAGCAGATGTTTTAGAAACAGAGAGTAGAAGCATCTGGTACAGACTTCTAGAATGAGTGTTTGGAAATCTTGCTGCCAAATTGGAACTTACGAATCTCTCTTTTACCTCAGGAACATTCCATCCGCTCTGGCAGTGAAGTGTGCAGTGATGTGCTAATAGTTGGTGAATATATTTAAGTGTTCCCTCTCTCGGCTGAGCCACAGGCTCCATGTTCACCAGCTTGACTGATATGACCTCAGGCCCACCGCTCTCTCTGGTTTCATCCGCTTTTCTCTTTCACCGCATGCCGTGCCTTCCCCACTGCCATAAACTACAACCTGTCAACCCAGATTACCCTTTCAATCAGAAAAAAAATGACACTTACGAGGAAATTGTTTAGATGAGGCGTGAATGTATGTACCTCCAGTATGTGTGATGAAAAGATAAGAGATCAGTTTTTTCTAATGTATATTTTTTAAGGGGAAGTACTGTTCTAAAACCAGTTTCTAACTTCTTGTGAGTGTCTGCTTTCAAAGAAAACAGAACTCTTCTGTGTAATTCACTTTGATCTGGACTTGGTGTAATGAAACTGACAGACGTCTGATGTCAGACGAGTGGGATCAATTGACATCAAAAGCTGTTTGATGGGAAAACATACCAGGGACTGTATATAAACATCAATGAATATGGTGTATGACCACCTTCCTGTTCTATAACAGTAAGTAAGTGGACAAGTGATTAACAAACATTGTGGCTTAAAGGTCAAATACAGGTTTTAACATTTTTTTGACCTTTGGTAATAGTTGCTGAATGAGGTGAAACAATGGCTTGTCTAAACATGTATGAAAAATCTAAATAGTTATATATATATATATATATATTTAAAAAAAAAAAAAACATTAAAAAAATAAAGCTATTATAGTTATAATATTGGAATACAATCTATAAAAGACTGCTATGTGATGCCGTAAATTCTTAAAAAGAACGATATCTAGAAAAGGAATTGAACTTGTGGTGGTGGAATGAAGAGAGAGGAAGCCAACTTCCTGTGTAGCCATTTTGATTTGAAGATATCAAAGAAGTCAGACGGAAGCCACTGTTCTCTGTGCACATACCACATGGTTACGGTTGGATGTGTATCTTTTTCTTGTCAGTTTTTTTCTCTCTCTCTCTCTAGCCTCACACTTTCACTATGACTGTCTCATTCATGAACAAACATACTGGGCATAATTTTGAAATGAAAAAAGACTTACTCATTATTATTGTAGACAATGGAATCATAATATGAGATGTTTGGCTGTATCATTTATGATGATGCAAACAATAGGTCTATCTACTGAAACTGTACCTTGCATTTCAGTGTATTTAAGTCATGCGCACCTTTAAATGTAGCATATTTTTATTTCTTGAAAATAGAACCCGAGACCATGGTGTTATAGCATCATGCTATGAGACTTCTAAAGAATGACCACAAGCCTGATCTCAACTTATGACACAAATAAAAGTCCACACACAGATCATTGTCAGTGAATCATTGTCACTCAGAAAAACTGTTCGGAGGACAAGAGAAGCACTGCTAGCAAACAGAACAATCTTTCTGAATAACCTTAATTGTAGTGCATTCACCAAGCTCTGGTACACACACACACACACATATATATATATATATATATATATATATATTTGTATATTCCTAGTTGTTGTTGATGTTTTTTTATTGATTTTCTATTATGAGTGAATAATCCCTTTGAGTATGAATGTTTACAGTTCATCTATTATTTACCGCAAGAAAATTTCAGAATCAAAATCTGCCTCTCTTATACTGTATCTAGACATATCTCAGAGTTTGATAACAGGATTATAAAGATTGCATACGCAAGTTATAAAAACGAAAAACCTAACTTAATATTTTATCTTATAATACAAATCTCCTGATGCTGGCGATTAAACAAGGTTAAGCACTGATTTTTGCTAACCATTTGCCTTAACCATACTGTAGCAAAGTACTTGAATTAATTTGTAATTCTATAGTTGCTATGGTAACTAAACAAATTACTTTACGCTATGAGAAAACTCCTTTTTTCCTCCTAACTGAAGCCTTATTCAATCACTCAGTGAAACTGCACGGCCATTGGTTCATGCAGTGGAAAGATATGAAACGATGGCTCAGCAGCGGTGCTGCACGAACCTATGGCTGCGGTTCCCGCCAAAGCCCGCCAGAATGTATATATGGCCGTGTATATATTTATATGTGCCCGCTTCGGGAGGGATTCAGGTTACTTCGACTGAAGCAAGCCAAGTCGTGCAGCTGGTATAGAAGGGTTACGGAAGTAACCTATATGTTCCCTGATGACACTTCACTCATACTGCGTCTGCAGACACTATGGGAACACAGTTCAATCACGTCGTGCTAATAATCTAAGATCGTCACAGAGATTGCGCCATCACATAACGCTTTAAATGACGTGCGAGTTGGGTCCGACGTTTGGGTGCGTTACAGCCAAAGACATATCGAACCACATAGTAGTGAGCACCTAAGCAGAGAAAGTCCTGGCATGTAATTTAACCTTGTAAATGTGGATGGCGAGGACCAGCCGGCCGCCTCACAACCTCTGTTAGGGAATGTCGCTAGACCACGCCCATGATGAGCCAATGCCCCTAGTTGAACGGGCTCTTACTCCGATGGGGTATTTTAGACCCAAAGAAGAGTAAGCTAGCGAGATAGCATCAACAACCCATTAGAAAGCTTTTGCTTTGTGACCGGTAGCCCTCTGGAACGGGTGCCAAAGCAAACAAATAGCTGGTCCTACGTCCACCAACTTTTGCATAGATGATAGTATTACTGATACCTCACATGAAATAGGGTTTTGTCTTGGATATTACACCAAGCAGAAACACAGACTATTTCAGAGCATAGACGGGGCTCTAGCTTACGAAAGGGAATGATACCCATTAAGCAGCCAGACAGGAAGAGCCCACAATGTCGTTGTGGGTGCTATGTTGTGCCCTTAACCTGAGAAAGAAGATCTTGTCTCAGGGCAATGGGCCACGGAGCCATTCTCAGCATTCAAAGCAGATCAGATGTCCACTGCTGGTTCTGTCAAAAAGGGCTATCAGCAGGACTTTGCAGCGTTCCTCTCTGATTCGTCTGATGACCAGAGGGATCAGAGCGATTGGCGGAACACGTAAAGGAGGCTGGGCCATTCTTGGGCCAGTGTGTCCATCTTCCTCGCTAAATAGGCGAGGCAGCGAGTATTGTTCTCCGAACGGAGAGGTCAGTCTCTGCTTTCCCAAATATTCTCCAAATATTTGAACTTTCTGGGGATGAAGGATCCACTCTTCTGAGGCGACTGAGCTCCGTGACAGCATGTCTGCACCCTGGTTTAGTTAGCAATTTATGTACGACACCACTGTCATACTATCTGAGTGAACTAAGACTCTGTGATCCCTTAGGTGTGGATGGAAGACGTGGCAAGCATGACATACTGCTAGCATTTCTAGGCAGTTGATGTGCAGGCTGCCTTTGGCGTCGACCACAGGCCCGCAGCAGGTGCACCCACACACAGAGCATCCCAGCTTTGCTGGAGGCATCTGTCAGGATCACCTTCTCCTGCTGACCATCCCCAGAGGGACACCTTGTTCTATGTATCAAGTGTTCTTTCAGGGGAACAGGGCTGACACCTAGGCTCTGCCTTTAATCCACCTAAAAGATCAAAAACCACTCACAGAAGTGGTACTGATGATCAATGTGTGTAAACCCACCGGCAGATCAAAAGCACTGAACGCATTCTCAATGTTCTGGTAGCAGACGGAGGGGGCGGGGCCACGAATGATTTCTCGCAAGCCCCGCCGCGTGAAAAATCACTTAGCCGTGATAACTCAACCCTGCAAAGCCGCCATTTCTTCCTCCGAGAGGGGAGAAAATGCGAGAGCAGGGACAGACTGACATCTCTGTAGTGAAACGTAGCCCACACACAAATGTAGAGCTGCCTGTGACAGCGTCCCATTCAAATTGCTTAGAAGGATTGCGCAGCTCAAACCAACGAGGTGCGCTGATCCTCGCGTGTAACACACACTGCAGATAAGTGAGGTCATAAGTCAGATTGTGTCGGCATAAAATCACTCAAGCCTGATTGCTCAACCACGAATTCGCCGTTTTCACCTTTGAGAAACCAGGAGGGCGTGAGAGAGCCAGCAAGCGAAGCACGAATAGACTGGGGCTTTCCAGTGAAAGCAGCCTGTCTGCGCTCGGCTTCAGCGCCGTACACACAATGCTTAGCTGTAGTATTTTCAGCTCTGTTCCACCGAAGAGAATAAAATGAGGGGTGCTGACTCCCATGTGTAAACACCGGCAGATGAAAGAGCAACGGGAAAAGCGGGAACAGTAGTTGTCTCTTAAGAACTTACCTATTAGAAATAAGCTCTAGGTGAGACTGCTCTTTCTCACCGGACGGCAGCAGGGGAAACAAGTGGTCCACTGCTGAGGCTTTTCTACGGTGAGCTGGCTTCTTAGTCAGGACTAGCGAAGAGTATCGTCGTCGCTGAAGGAGAAGTAATCTGAATCCCTTGGCGAAGCGGCCGCATATATATACACGGCCCCGCCCATCTTGGCGGGCTTCGGCGGGAACTGCAGCCATAGGTTCGTGCAGCACCGCTGCTAAGCCATTGGTTCATATCTTTCCACTGCACGAACCAATGGCCGTGCAGTTTCACTGCGTGATTGAATAAGGCTTCAGTTAGGAGGAAAAAAGGAGTTTTCCAACAGCGTCTTTAGCAGACGCGGTACGAGTGAAGCGTCGACAGGGAACTACAGTTTACTGTAGCTAAAACTAAAGTATACTACAGTATGTTACAGTTCACTACAGTTAATGTTACAGTATGCTGTAGCATTCATTATCATTGTGTACTATAATATACAGTATAATACACGTTACTATAGTATAGTTCAAAAACACTACAGTATTGACTATAAATATAAAGTGTTTTTCATTTGTATATTTAACACAGTTCAGGTATTTTACTAAATGCAGCACTAGAGGAAGTCGAGTGTCACTCTTGACAGGAGTGTGGTATACCTGAAGATATAGGTGAAAGGTTCTGCACTGCTGCCAAATGGCGAAACATGGGTTTGCACCTGGCTTTCAGCCCAGGCAGTGATGATTCAGTCTTATTAACATATTGAGGAGACAGTGGCTTTCTTTCGGTAATAAACAGGTGTTCGTATGTGGTCGTGTGAGCCTCTTCCCACACCACAGGTGTGAAGCAGCATTGTGTCCTGACCTAGTATATAATATAACTTCCCTAAATGCCTATGTGTATGACAGAACAGGACTGTACTGAAGTTTAGTTCACATTAACTTGTTACATTATAACTGTTGTGTACGTGCTGACTTTCTATCTGTTTTCTTGAGTGTACTCCCCCTCCTCCACCTCTCCATGTGCGGAGGCGTTGCCTCTGGAATCAGGCCGAAATGGGAGAGGTTTCCCGGTCGCTCAGTAAGGAGGAACTACTGTGTGGTCATGCCCTTATATGGGACGGATATCAATTGCCAAATCATGAGTCAGTTTATTACTGATCAATACAGAGGTATGGTTACAGCTTATACTTTATAGAAAGACATTTAATAACTAAGTCTATCTGTGAGGTCAGACTCTCAAAGCCCTATAAAAATGGTCTGCTATTACTCATGCTTTGCTTATCATATGACTCAGTAAGTAAAAGTACTCAAATGCAAAATGACTAAAATCTACATTATATGTGATCTGAATTAATTCGGTGTCTTTAATTTATATAACTCTTGCTTTAAGACAGGACCTTACTGGATGATGTGGTGGCCCTGACACATTCATTTGGGTTAAAATGATCCAATCCCATTTTCCCATCCTGTATTTACTTAAATCGCCAGTTTAGATGCCTCCCAAACTAGAAGAATATATTTAGAATTTGATATTTAAAACCATTTCCTCGCTCTTTGTGTGTAAAAGAGCTGGTTAAACATTCAGTGTAAACTTTCTGAGACCTTATGACTTTTATTTCGAACATGTAAAATAAATACAATAAAAACTAATACCTAAAACAGGACAATATAACACAAATTTAACGAGTAGGAAGAAGCATAAGCTTATCTCTTCTCCACTCCTTATTGGTAATAATCATCATTATCAAATTAACTTCATAATTCTGTCATCTCAATCTTGTCTTAATACATTATTTACAATACAATACATATATGTAGGCTATATAGAAAACATAAATAAAGACTGTAAGTTCTCCTAATGACAAATCTGTACGTTTTTCTACGAGTAGCCAACTTCAAAGCTTACACAACAACGCATTCGTTTAACGCAATGTTTTTCTCAAGACCACAAGAGAGTTTCTGTTTACTTGGCCCTGGGAAACTTTTCTAAAAAAGTGCCTATGTAACTATTGCGGCTGGTTTTTGCGTCTTGTCTGTGGAAACAAAAATAGGAGCGCAGCCTCTCTTCAGCTTTGCACTCTCGCCTCCAGCGTTGTTTTCAATCTCAGCAGCGGTTCCCGGTAACGACGTCACCGCACATCTGACAGCTCGAAGAGCGGAACGAACACTTGTCCAATCAGCGACCGCGAATCTCCAAGCCTCGCCCCCGGAAGGCTGCGTATAAAAGGTTTCCAGGCGCACTTTCTCGTAAGATCGAGTGCGCACCGAGACTGAAGACGCAGCGTACGACTGTTTGTAAATAACTGTCCCGGAACGCGACTTTTTGGACATCAGCTGTCAAGGAAAACACCTGTCGACTTGGTACAGTAAAGTTGTTCAAACTATTTTGGAAGTTTCTTTTCTCTCTTTGACATCTTTTTTTGACATCTTCATGTAATATTACGGAGAGAACAAGATTTGCGGACAGTAAAGTGTACAGTCAACTCAAAAGCCTCCAACCTAATTGCTATTCACATGTCAACAAAAATGGAGCAACCGTTTTATCATGACGACTCGTTTCTTTCTGCTTATGGTCATCCAGACGCTGCCCTGCACGACTACAAGCTCCTAAAGCAGAACATGAGCGTGGGCTTCGCCGAACCTTACCGGAACCTCAAGTCCCTGCGCTCCGAAAGCGACTTCTACACCGGAGACGTGGGCTCTCTGAAACTCGCCTCTCCGGAGCTGGAGAGACTCATCATCCAGAACGGTAACGGTGTTATCACATCACCCACTCCGGGGCAGTATCTCTACGGCCGGGGCATCACAGAGGAGCAGGAGGGCTTCGCGGACGGCTTCGTAAAAGCGCTGGACGAACTCCACAAAATGAACCAGATGCCCCCGCCGAACGTCTCCATCGGAGCCGGCGGAGTGCCATCCTGCTCGGCCGCGTCGTCGGTCTTCGGCGCCTCCCTGCCACCGGAGAGCCCGGTGTACACCACCCTGAACAGCTGCAATCCCAACACTAACCTCACACCTGCGTCCAACTACCCGACAGCCACCATCAGCTACCTGCCTCACCATCATCACCACCACCAACAGTACCATCACCACCAAGCCACGACGCACCCTCATCACTTCCAGCACTCGCTCCATCCGCAGCGGCTTGTCACGCTCAAAGAGGAGCCACAGACCGTGCCCGACCTGCAGAGCAGCGACGGCTCTCCTCCCATGTCCCCCATCGACATGGAGGACCAGGAGCGCATCAAAGCGGAGCGCAAGAGGCTCCGCAACCGGATGGCTGCCACCAAGTGCCGGCGACGAAAGCTGGAGCGCATCTCCAGGCTGGAGGACAAAGTCAAGGTTCTCAAGTCGGATAACGCCGGACTGTCCAGCACCGCGTCCCTACTGAGGGAACAGGTTGCCCAGCTCAAGCAGAAGGTCATGACCCATGTGAGCAGCGGGTGCCAGCTGATGCTGACGCCCAAGATCAAGTCGTTTTAGTACAAAATGCAATGACTCGGACACTGGCGAAACGGGAAACACTGGAAGCGCAGATCATGTTTGTTGTGTTTTGATGCAAATGATACTATTGCAGCACTGAGTACGAGCGTTGTATATATTTTTTAAGTGTTTTCTTGTAGAAAACTAGATTGTTAAAGTTGTTTTCAAAAAGCATAATCTTCAAGGTAGATGAATGGACAATGAATGCACAGGGGAAGCTTAGCCTATGAGTTGGTTTTGAGTGCTGCCCTATGAAAACATTCCAGTAAGTTATTGATGTTGTGAATCTGGTTGATTCAAACCTGTTCTTTTGTTTGTTTTGTTTATATTTTTGATATTTAAGTAAAAGCGTTGAAAACAATTGCACTGTTTGGGTTGTTCATTTCTGGCTCAGTCTGTGCGGCTTTAAATTTACGTTGAAGACGTGCCCACGTTGGCTTCTTTTTCCTGCTGACGCAAAGACCATATATGGGATGTTTTGTAGCATGTACGTCACTAAGGGTAGACTTGCGGGAATCCCCGCCCACGCTACCGGTCAGGAAGTCCGCGCGCTTTCAAGTCTGACGTTCGAATGAATGGAGCGCGTGTGAATGAGTGAAAATTTAGCAACGCGGGACTTTCCCCGCGCGCAGAAACCTTCCCAAAACAGTTTCAGCGAAAAGAAAACTAGAGATAAAAACACGAACACGCGCGGGCATTTTCCAGGTACTGTGCAAAAAATGGAGCCGTCGCAAGCATGAAAATAGAAAGACAGAGAGCAGTAAAGCCCTATGTGACCCTGTTTTGTAACAACTTTTTTTTTTTGCTTCATTTTAGTCAGCCCCAAATTTGGAGGAATTCTTTAGAACTAAGTTCATATTAGTCAAACAGAATGTAAACACAACAAATTCTACTTGGGCGTAGATAGTCCACATGGTGACATTAGCCTACACGTGAAAGGGATATCCATATCTCATATCAGAACAAAATCTTACCCAAATAAACACATTTGACTCAAACAGACGATATAAATAAAAGCTAGTGATAGGCTACTTTTGTTATATTTGTTATAGTTTTATTGATGCCTCAGGTTAAGCATCAGTGGCCACTATCATATAGCCTAGTTTGAAAATATTGACAAAATATCAACATTAAATTCATAGCAGAATATATTAACATTTTTAACATTTATTTTTGTCGACAGACATTTGTTAACACACATTAAATATATAAAAAATACTTTAAAAGCACATTTTTAATGCTGAAAGAGACACCTATTGTTATCAGTCCCATTCGCAGCTAAGACAAACATGTTTTAAGAACATTTCATTACATATTTCTGAACGTTTAAAACTTTAAGATGTTTTTAAAAACGCTTTTGATTAGCTATACAGTCACACCACGTGAACATTGTATTTTATCATTGTGCAAACATTATGGGAAAGTTACTGCTGAATGTTCTCTGAAACAAGTCATGACATTTAAAAATAATAAAGTTTGTCAAAAGTTTACAGAAAAAAATTCAATGAGTAAAGTATAAATAACATTGTAGTGAGAACGTTATTAAATAGCTATAAATGAACGAAATTTACACCATGATAACAATTCAGCAAGATCAATAAAATTCACTAGCTACTTGCCAGTTAACTAGGCTAGTTCCAGATTATCAAATCCCATCGCCTGCTTAATATTCAGTGTCAAATGCCTTGCTTTTTTCAGTGTTTATCACTAGAATGCATCAGATGAGTTGTAGGCTACATAACCCTGACAGCAGCGGGGTATAACCACATAATCTGAGAGAGTACATCATTTAGATCTCTGCTGTGAATACAAGCTATGCTTAATTAACATTAAAATCTGCCTTGTAATCACTAATAGAGGCCTACCAAAATCATTACAATAAGTACAAGTTCCTCCAGAGCTATTTCTCTCAAATGTAATGAAATACTGCCATCTACCAGTCTGATTTATGCATGTTTCAGATTGTCCAACAGGGGCTTGCTGCGCATGCGCACAACAATATTGCACTCTTTCTCTCACCCTGCATTTTTCCTTTACTGAAAAAGGAAGGTTTAGACGTTAATAAAACAACACAACCTAATAGATAGAAAAGTTAATTTATTGTTGGTTTCTAGCAGAATAACACGTAATTACTGTATTTGTATTAGAGTAAGGGTAGGTTTAGGGCTGTGGTAGGTGTAGACGTTAATAAACTATAATTTGACAGGTAGCATTTTTCGTGAACTACCTAGTTTTAATGGGAGGTAGTTAAATTAATTTGAGCTCTACCAAAAGCATTTGTGGTAATGTCCATAACAGAGTTATCATATTTAAAACCGCAAATGATATTTAAATTATAAAGTATAATAATAATAAACTATAAAAGTTAATGAAAACACCTAATTTAAATAGGAATATATCATTGATACACTTATATAACACTGATCCAATATCAATTAAGCTTGCCTGGTCAGTTACGCTGGTTTACTTGCAGTTGCACAAAGTGCTAAATTTACAAGCAGATGTGCTGTTCATATTAATTTTTATGAATGGATTTTTGGATGGATGAATGCACATAATCAAAGTGTCAGAAACTACATAAATTGTTATGAACCTGAAACAGCAGCAGCTGAGTTATGTTGGTAAAAAATAAGGGAACTGCACCATCAAACAATAACAGCCCGTTTATTTCACAGATATTGATGAACACCAAACAACTTGAGACCGTTCAAAATGATTCAAATGTTCAGTACTAAATATGTAAGAACTACAGACATTTCAGTGCATGGGAGATGCTGACTGCAACAGCTTCTTCAGACAATGAAAAGGAAAAGAAATCTTTCTAATAAGTGCATTTAAACTGCAAAGAGTTTATGTTGGCTTAGACAACTTTTCAAGAACTCTCAGGTTACGGGTTAAGTGCTCTAGCGCCCCACTGAACATGAGCACGGTCCGGAAAATACAGCAGGGCTGTTACTGCTTGGAGAAGAACTCCTTGCTCTTCTGCACATCTGGAACAATAGTGTCACTTCCAGGTTTCCATCCAGCAGGACAAACTACGGAGAACAGACACACACCTTATTATGAACCTCTGAGGAGACTGGCACTGTATATTTTGGCGTCACCCTCTGAACATTTCAAGGTCATACATATGCTAACAGCAAATTCATGGTGGGTAAGTTTTTTAATGGTTTTTAAAATAAGTCTCTTCTGCTCACCAAGGCTGCACTCATTTGATAAAAAAATGCAATAATATTGTGAAATATTACTATTATTTAAAATTTGTTTTCCACTTGAATATTGAAAAAAATTATTATTGTGATATAAAGCAGAATTTTCTTCAGTGTCACATGATCCTTTAGAAATCATTAAAATATGCTAATTAGCTGCTCAAGAAACATTGCTTAACATTAATGCTGAAAACAGTTGAGCTGCCTTATTTTTGTGGAAATATATAAAACATATTTAAGGATTCTCTAATAATAAAAAATAAAAAAAAGTACTGTCAAATAATTAATCTGATCCCAAATAAAGTTTTTGTTTACATAATGTATGTGTATTTATTATGTATATATAAATACACACATAGAGTATATATTTTGAAAATATTTACATGTATATACAATTATATAGTTATATTCTTATATTTTATATTACATATACATATATATTTGATGATATGTAAACATAACATTTCTTTTAAATATATACATGCATGTGTTTGTATTTATATATACACACACACATAATAAATATACACATTACACACACGTGTAAAAAAAAATAAAAAAAATAAAAATAAAAAACAACTTATGGATGTGATTAAATCATGATTAATTGTTTGACAGCACTAATAAAAATGTAAAAACCAAACAAAAAAAAAAACACAGAAAAGCTGTGATAATTATACATTCTATATCAATTAGAAATTACTTTACAGTCATTTTAAACTTCATGCATCCTTAGAAAACAGAACAAAAACAAAAAATCTTGATGACCCCAAACTGTAGGATGTCAATTGGTTTCTGTGTTAAATTAAACAGCACGTCACCTGGAACAGCTGTAATGCGAGTACCGAGTAGTTACTCAACACCTCTGCATATTGACTGTCACTCTCTCATTACATATCATGTGATCAGATTTCAGTTACACACACACGCATCACTTCAGCCAGGGTGTTACTACATGATAAAAAAAAAAAAAAGAGTCACTATACTGATGCTCTCAAATACACATGAATTTAAATGCACTTCAAACACGTTTCAAGTAGACCTCTTGCATATAAAGATAGTCTGGGCTTGAAACCCTCATTCTGGAGGTACAGTATAACGTTGTGTTATAGAGGTAAAGAGCTCTTTGTTGGCATTGGGACGCATCTGTGTTTACACTACAAATTCAATGTGGTCACATGTTTCTGACCACTTCTAAATGTGGTTTGAGTGATCAGATCACAAAACATTTTAGAGCATGTTTACACATGCTGTCCGCTCAAGATAAACAGCACAGTCTCACTCACCTTCTCCATATTTGTCGGTGTGCTGGAAGGCCTGCACCAGTCTCAGAGTCTCGTCCACCGAGCGGCCCACCGGCAGGTCATTGATGGTGATCTGCCTCAAGATGCCTTTATCGTCAATCACAAACAGACCTCTGTGGAAGCAGGACAAGAGACAGAAAACTCACTGTTTGTGTTGTTTGCAAATCAAGTTCAAATTCATTCAATGTTGACAACTACAAAAATATCAACAGGTCTCTTAGTTAAAATAAATTACAAGTATCCCCACTTTACTTCAAAAAGTGTGTATATATATATATATTTTTTTTTTTTTTTTTGCAAAAACCTATGGGGTTGGTGTCAATAAGATTTTGTTTTAATTAATATTTATATATAAAATGCATATTTCAGCAAGGATATATTAAATTGCTCAAAAGTGACAGTGAAGACATTTATAATGTACCGCGCTTTCCACTAAAATATTAGCAGCACAACCATTTTCAACATTGATGATAATCTGAAATTATTATTAAATTATATTTCTGAAGGATCATGTGACACTGAAGACTGGAGTAATAATGCTGAAAATTCTGATTTGCATCACAGGAATAAATTAAGTTTTTTATCAATAAATAAATCAATCAAATATCAATGTTTTTACAGCACTTCTACTGTTTAAATAAAAGCAGCCTTAGTGAGGAGAAGAGAATTCTTCAAAAACATTTAAATATTAATTAATCAAAATTTTACAGACCCCAAATTCCTGAACAGCAGTATATAATACTGAAGATTAAACTCCAAACATTAATTCAAAATCAACGACTGAACATTTGATATAGAATTCTAAAGTGCAATCAAATCTGCTTAAAGTTAATATTCTTCTCATAGTTCCTGTACCCTGCCCCCACTGCAGTACACGTGGATGTTATCAAGCACCCTTGATCATTATCTCCTGCTGCAATCGTGCACTAAAAGCAAGAGGGGTTAAGTAGTTGTAGTTTAACTGAGTCAGTGCAAACACAAGCACATCACCACAGACCTGTAGGCGATGCCTTCATCCTCTTTCAGGACGCCGTAATCGCGGGAGATGGACTGAGTCAGGTCGGCCACCAGCGGGATGTTCATGGAGCCGAGGCCACCCTGCTTCCTGGGTGTGTTGATCCTATCGGGAACAAGCCAACTGTCATGTCACATAAATTATATAAAGTGTACAGTTTAATAGACATGGTTATATACCTCTCGGCAATTTCATATTTCATTTATTATTTTTTTGTATATTTCCAGCAACAGGCTGAACAGAGATACAGAGTCTTAATGTGATATAAATTTACCATAATGTAATTGTTCATGCAATACCACCCTCCATATTGACTTTCTCAATGTTAAAAAAAAATAAATAAAAGTTATGCATCAAACGATTAATTACATTCAAATTAAAGGTTTTAGTTTACATTATAAATGTGTGTACTGTATATTTATTAAGTATATATGAACACACACAGTATATTTAGAAAATATTTACATGTATGCATGCATGCGTATGTATATTATATTTATATATATATATATATATATATATATATATACACACACTGTATGTGTGTATAATGTATTTATCATTTTTCCCAAATAAACCTGAATTTTAAAAACAGAAAGCATTTACTTATTTTCATTCCTCTTCTTAAATTATGGAGTTTTCTTTTTAATTTCTTATTATTATACTCTTAGAAACACTATCATTATTACATTTTTTTTTTTAGAAAAGTCTGTTTCTTTTTTAACCTAAACGTTTATTAGCAGCAGTAGTATTAGTAGTAGTTTTAAGGGTAAATAATTAGGTCAGTGTGACCTCAAGTGGCAGTTTCTAGAAGCAACAAAGCGCTACACCCTTCCTTTATCTGTGCCTCTCTAACACACTATAGTAGCTCTTATCAAAGCCAGGCTGGTTAGGAGAACATAGAAGATAACCACTAACTGGGAGAAGCCATAGAAAACCTGCTAAATATCACATTCACAAGCGAGAGAAAAACCAACAGTGATATCTAACATACAGCGTAGGACAACTGGCACTATTGATCTATAATAACGGCACTAGATGTTTTACACCATTTTAATGATAACAAATATAGATTTTTCTCTAAAGTAACCAGCTTAGCCTATAGGATGTGGGAATAAAAGCAGGATCCTCACCATGCCAGATGGCTGAAATGAGAGTCGGTAGAGGCAGCGATGACCTCGCAGCCGATTTTACGAAACTCAGCGGCCCGTTCGCTGAACGCGATGATCTCAGTAGGACACACGAATGTGAAATCGAGTGGATAGAAGAACAACACAACGTATTTCCCTAAAAGAGAAATGGACAGAAAATAAAGCTGAAGTGAAAACAGGCTGCACCTGTGGGTCTGATGGTTAATATCATGATGCAACGGAAAGCAAAAGTATGTTAGCATGACTTTTAAATACTCTCATCCTCATCTGCAAAACACTGTCTGATGCTCACCTCTGTAGTCAGAAAGCTGAACATCTTTAAACTGTCCATCTACCACAGCTGTGGCCTTGAACTGAGGAGCAGGCTGACCGATCTTAGCGTTTCCAGAAGACATCTTGAAGATTCCTTGTCACTGCTGACCAAAACACATACAAGAAGAAAATCAAGAATATTATTGTAATTGCTGCTACTTGCACCACACATTACAAATGAAAACCTTCTTAAAGGAAGTGAATTTCTTTCTTCTGATAATCATATTTTGAATGAAGGCAGCCAAACAGTTGCTGGACTCCATTGACTTCCATATTATGGAAAATATGCTATGATATAGATATTGTTTGGTTACCAGCATTCTTTAAAATAACTTCAGCGGATAAAAGAAATTCACACAGGTTTGGAACAACTTTTAAGCATGAGCAAATGAATTCATTTTTGAGTGGCGTAAAAACGCTTAAGTAATTTACCAAACTAGAAATGAGAACAGGAAAGAAAGCTTCTAATCTAACAAAAAAGTAGCTTTTCGTGTTTGAACCAGAGTATCAATTCATAAAGTATGCTAAAGCACACACACACACACACAGAGGATCACATGATAGTCAGTTGTTCTGAACAATGGGGTTTCTGATTCAAGAAGTGGTTTGGTCTAAATAGGGCCTTTTACCCAACTCTTTATCTCAGTTCAACTTCATACAAATGCACGAGCATTTTAGTAATTTCTGCCCTTAAAAAGGGTCTTGAACGTGTTTTATAAGAGCACTTGGCTCAGAGGTCACTTCCACGCCTTACGTGTGGCCCTGCAGGCTCTGATAGCTCCTGTCAGCTCAGTATCTCTGCTAAAAGCTGATAGTATGATATCCACCCATAGAAAAACACAAGAATGGTCAACCACCCTCCGAGGAACTTTGCCCTGAAAACTGCAAAAAAAAAAAAAAATAGCAGGCCGTGACAAGTGCACTAACTTAAGTCTCTGCTATAATTGGTAAGACGCAGGTTGGCTTGTAATATACAGCGTCTGGAACCATGCAAAAAACGAAATGCATATTAAAACGTCATATATATATATATTCACAAAGTCATTTAGCTGCTTAGCCACGAGAGCTAAGCCTGATCAGTCGAGTGATGCTGCATAAAAGTAGCATTGTGTGAGTCGTAACATTTGAAATAACTAATACTCGCAGTCTGACAAAATAAATACATTTTAATGCGTTAAAATATGCCAAACAGTTGCTAAAATATGATGCAATCTGCAAGAGAAAAGCGCCGGTGGTCTTCCACGCGCTCTTTTGTTCAGTAACAATCAGCAAAAATATGCATTGAGCATTTGTGCACGTAAATAACAGTAAGATTTTAGGCAAGAAAGAGACGTGTTCAAAATAAAAACGCACCTGTTCTGTGATGTGGAAGCGAAATTTCACTTTCTCTTGATGCACGAGCACAGGGACTTCCAGCCGGGCGACTTGCTGCAAAACTCAACGTAAAGAGGGAGGATCTATGTGCTTCAAAGCACCGCCTCACTTTCTGCATTTTGGTTGAGAATTTGCAAGACATATTTTTCAGTAACAATTCATCACTATTAACCCCATTTAAAAAATATTAGCTTTTTGTCTTAAACTTTTCTGCACTCGCGTGAATGCAAATAACCACTGAATTAGTAGGTAAAATCGGGGAGAAAAAAAAAACGAAATGTCCACTGAACTCCATTTCCCACAAACCACTGCGACAGAGACTTGAGGAGTCACATTAAAACGCTTTCGCCGCAGGGTTTTAGACATTTGTCTGTGTTATTAAATATGTTTTAGCGTGCGTCCTATTTTACTATACAGCAATAAATAGTCGTTGTCCTTCCAGTAATGTCGGTCAAGGGTCACGCGGTCCTGTCACACTCGCGCCAATTTTGTATTTCCGGTTGAGGCGCGCTGCAAACACAGGTTCGTGCAAGTTTGTTTATGCGGGAACTTTTACACACTTAAGCACATTGTTCAATAATGTTTTTGAATGCCATGTTAGTTAGTTAATAAGAGTGAATAAACCTCACGTTCTCTTCACTCATGGTTCGTGCAATTTTGACTAAATTATTATCTAGTATTGTTGATTGATTTGAGCATCAAATGCGCGAGGATATGTGTTTTGGGTCACTTCTGATAAAGACGTGCCTTTTTAATTCTGTATTTTATACAGGGAATAATACTAATACATGTGTTGTGATTCATAGATATGTTTTTATATGTTTAGAAACATGCTCTGCTCGATACTATTCAATATTACTTCATTATTTGCACAATTTTTCTTATTAGGAGTACAGTAAGTTCACAAGGACAATATATATATTATTATGTAACTAATTTCCCTAAAGGATGTGTGTGTGTATATATACACACACACACACACACACACACACACAATTAAGTGGGTTGTTAGCTTGAAGCTTTATTTATTTATTTTTTGTTGTTTGTAATATTATTAATGTTATAATTGATAGGTTTTTTTTCTATGTATTTTTGTAAAGCTCAAATTATGGATCTGAGTGATTTTGAGGCGGATAACTCTGTGAGCTGCCGCTTGTCCTCGCCCATCCCGGACGTGTGTAAGACGGAGGACAGCTGCCTGGGCATCGATGAGGCAGGCAGGGGTCCCGTATTGGGTGAGTGTCATCCTCGTTGGACAAGGCCAGTTTGTGGTCAAAACTGGAGAATAATTTTGATATGCTGTATTTCAGGACCCATGGTGTATGGGATATGCTTCTGCCCTGTATCCAGAAAGCAAGGCCTGAAGAATTTGAAAGTGGCAGGTGGGTTACAGAGCAAATCTTGACAAGAGATCAGATTGTGTGGAAATGTGCAGTATTTTTGTCACATATTTAGACTCGAAGACGCTGACGGAGGCAGAGAGAGAGAACCTGTTTCGTAAGCTCGATGAGGCCAAAGATTTTGTAGGCTGGGCCCTACAGGTCCTCTCACCAAACACTATTTCCACCAGCATGCTGCAGAGGTACATGCACTCATGATTTCACTGCATGCATGCCACGGCTGGTGATTAGAGTCGAGAGAATCTTTTTAACCTGTTGTGCTTTTATTTTCAGAGCAAAATACAATCTGAATGCTCTGTCACATGATGCTGCTATTGGTCTGGTGCAGTACGCCCTCGACTGTGGGGTGCAGCTTAAAGAGGTACAAACCAACACCTGTATGATAGACTGCAGATCTGCTGATGAAGCTGTTATGACATGTCTTTCTTATAGATATAGATATAATTTATGCATTTTATATATTATTATCTCTCTCTGTCCCGCTCTCTCTCTCGCTCTCTTTACATATATATA
>JAUMHE010000001.1:3722561-3737458 GCA_032359235.1 Enteromius mattozi | reverse complement strand
GAAGCACCCAAGGTGGTTCCTGACCATTCTTAATAAAATGGTTCTTCCAGGAACCGTTAAAGCTCCTCAGAGAACCATCCCTTCTGAAAAGGTGCCTAGAGGTTCCACAGAGGGTTCCGCCGGCGTGGCAAAGTGAAGAACCCCAAAAGGTGCCTCCAGGAACCTTTCGTTTTTACACTGTAATGAGATTTTAAGGGGCAAATGTGTTTAATCATGTTATGAAAATATTGCGACACGATTGGAAAATAGTAATGGTCCTTAAGTACTCTGTAACTTAATGCAAAATATAAGTTATGTTTAACTGCATAATTGGGTGAATTATGGACCTAAACCTGTTTTTGATGGGTTTCAAGATGTTGATTTATTTGCCTAAAACAAATTACCTGATAAAATCTCTTCTCGTCGATCAGTGCTAGGTATCAGGGAACAGTTGCTGACCCTTTATCACATGAACCGGTTTTATAAACTGCTTAGTCTTATTAATTTAGTCATTATGTTGTTTTCTTCCAGATTTCTTCAAGTGCCCCGGCGTGCAGACGCACGGTAGCGCCGCTAGAGGGCAGGAGGTGCAGGGCGCTGCTTGATTCATCAGCTCAGAGAACAGCAGCACTTCACTCACAATCACAATCACATACAGAAGAAACTACAGAAGATGCGCACGTCCTCACGCGGAGAGCCAGACTGTGAAGGTGGGATATACATGACTTTTTATTTCTGAAGAGAACGTGCAGCTGCTCAGTGTTTTTCCTGCAAATGTGTGCTTTTTCCTGTAAAAGAGTTGAGCGTGCGTACAGACTACAGCTAATAGCCTATAGAAAGTTTGTAAGCTTTTAAATCTTTCGTTCGTTTAAATGCAAATGAATACCAGTAAATAGATCACACTAAATAAGAAGAGCAGAATCCATGTTTTACAACACATGTACACTCAAGGGCGTGCTTTACTTGTTCATTGTGCATTGTAAATAATCTTTGTTACTCTGTGTTTGCTGATGCTAATGCAATTATTTTACTTTGTACAACAGTGCTTGTTTTGTCCCTGATCGATTAATTACTGTCCAATCTAATTTATTAAAAATGCAGTGACACCCCTACATTTTTATCCCTTATTTAACTATGATTTATTTTTATGTTATAGAAGCTCAGTGCCCTTTAGGTTATGTTGTAAAAACATATTTTATCAGTTAGGGTAATAGTACACAGGGGCTGTTTGCAAACTTGTAGTTTATGTGTCACTGTTAACCTAGATATATTTGTGAACCACCAGGCAACAATCACAGGAAAGTGAGGAGGAGACCGAAAGCAACCCACACTCTTAAAAATAAAGTTTCTTTATTTGCATTGATTGTTCCATGAAGAATTTTTCCCCCTAAAAAGGTTTCTTTATAATGTAATAAGGTTCTTGAGTTTATTAACTTATTCTTTACTCTAATAGAAAATTATTATTTTAAGAACTGCTCATTGAAATATTTTTTGTGACTAAAGTAGTTCTTTTCTAGAGCAAAAACATCCTTTTGTAAGCTTTAATTTTTAAGAGGGTATAGAATTCCGTTCTGTTTTAAAGATAACAAGTTAAGTGTTAAGTAAACATGCACCAAAATTTGAGCATTATCCTAAATCCACCCTTAATATGGCCATCTGTGAGCTTTTTGCTCTCCAAACTCTTCCCGGTTTGTCTCTCATCCGTACATGACTCAGTGAGAATCTGAGTTGTGAACGTTTTCTTCCATTAAAAGCACAGTTCACTCCAAAGTGAATATTTTGTTGTCATTTATTCAGCCTCATGTCAGCCCGAACCCATATCATTTTCTTTTTTCCATGAAGCATCAAAATGCAGGATGTCTGAGCTTTTGTTGTCTATAAGTGTTTTAAACTAAACGCCAAAAGCGGGTTTTTCAAATAATATTCATCAGCTCCTCCCCCTTGTTAACTTGTTGTCTTGTCTTTTAAAAGCTCTGTGTTTTTGTCAAGCCAATTGCAGAGCATTGAGTTCACCTCCTGCAAAGCATTTTCCCCCTAGTTCTTGTTCTGTTTTGTTTTCTGTGTGTTTTTGCTGCCCGATTTGACCATGCCAATTAATAAAGCCTTGCTTATGCATCCACACGTCCCCGTCTCCTCCGTCACACTGTCAAAGAACCATTTTGGGTTTCAGTAAAGGAACCTTTAAGGCAGTAAAGGTACAGAAATTTGTAAATTTCATGGGTCTTGCTTCCGTTCTCATTTGTCACTAGCTCAAAAATGCTCATTTTGCTGCTTGATACTGCAAACTGGTGTGTCTTACCCTATTATTTTAATCAGTTTTACCATTTACTGCATGTTGTTATTCCTCTTGTTATTTCCCTATAAGAGGCTAATGTCTCACCTAGGCTTACTTCCACGTTTAGAAATAAGTTGGATATAGAACCTTTTTTTGGAGCAAAAAGATTCCATGGAAGGTTCTTAACGGAATCATCGATGCTAAAAAAGAATGTTAATTTTAAAAGTGTACAATAACACCAGACCAACAGTGAATCTCCTTTTAAAGTGTGTTGTGGAAACTTATTTTCTTTATTTTGCAGCCGGCAACAAATGATGTGTTCAAATAAGAATCTAAAAGATCCCGGCGCTCTGACAGACCAGTAAAAAGAGAAGATGGGAGAAGACAACAGAAGCACCTCCACCGGGACATGGACTCTCATCCACCCATCGGGGAGCCCACATGACCTCCTGCCCAATTACGACATCCCTCTGGATTACGAGGTTCCGGCGGATGAGATCCCGGACACGACTCAGGGACGAGCATTCTTCATGGCCACAATCGTTATCGCTGTGGTTCTGGTCTGCATCATGCTGGTGTGCGGCGTTGGGAATTGCCTCTTTATAGCCTCACTGGCACGCTACAAAAAACTAAGGAATCTCACCAATTTACTCATCGCCAACTTGGCAATATCAGACTTCCTGGTGGCCATTGTGTGCTGTCCCTTTCTGGTGGATTATTATGTGGTCAAGCGGCTCTCATGGGATCATGGGATTGTGCTTTGCGTCTCCATTAACTACCTTAGGACTGTGTCTCTCTACGTGTCCACCAATGCCCTGCTAGCCATCGCCGTAGACAGGTGAGCATCTGTTTCTCTGAGCTCATGCAGCATGATGCTATAGATGTTGTTTGCACCAT
Source organism: Enteromius mattozi (assembly GCA_032359235.1). NCBI lineage: Eukaryota > Metazoa > Chordata > Actinopteri > Cypriniformes > Cyprinidae > Enteromius > Enteromius mattozi. Next base: position 3,734,307 of record JAUMHE010000001.1, on the reverse strand, counting down.
GGTTTGGGATGTGTCTACTATATAATCCTGCTAAATTGGTTTTGGTCCTAAGGACAAAATCTCACATTATTCACTGTAGCTTCAAACAAAAAGCAACAAAACTAACTAATGATGTGCATTAAGTTTTAAAAGGTTGTTGCATATATGAAAAATGCCACTTTCTATGAATGGGGTACAAAATTTGTCTTTTTTATTTAATCAGACATTCAATTCAAAAAGAACATATTGATCAAAAAACACAGTTAAATGCAGTTGAACATTTTGCATTTAATCACAGAAATAAATTACATTACAAAAAGAAAAAAACATTTCGGTAACACTTTAGAATAGGTAACACTTGTTAGCTATTAACTACAACTTTTCCCTCAATAAATTCTTAATTTGCTGCTTAATAATAGTTAGTGCGGTAGTTAAGTTTAGGTATTGGGTAGGATTATGGATGTAGAATAAGCTCATGTAGAATAAGGCATTAATATGTGCTTAATTAGCACTAATATGTGGCTAATATTCCAGTAATATGCATGCTTATAAGCAACTAATAGTTGTAACCATAAAATAAAGCATTACCCAGTCTTGATATGCATAAGGGACTTCTTTCAAAAGCATTAGAAAATCTTACCAACCTCAAACTTCATTCATGGTTCTTCATCATATGCAGTTTTTAGCTTACAGATTTTATAGTTTCCTTGTTTAACTGAGTTGCTTACCTCTTTGGGTTTGTACCGTATTCATGGATCATGCCACATGAAAAAAAACTGCTCACCTTGCACATTTTTTAATCCAACTTAAGCATGCAAGTCATATTCACGACTTCCAATCTTACAAGCAGGAACTTCTCAGAAGCACATTAAGGCAGGATTAGAGACTTCAGTTCAGATTTGGAAGAGACTCGAATTTGGATTATGTGCAGACTTCATTCATACACTCACAACACCTGAAATGCTTTCTGACACGCCGCTGTACCTGCATGTGAGGAATTGCACGGTGCTTGCATCACGTTTGGCCAATCCCTGAGGCTAAGATAGCTAATTAGCATGTCAATATTTGAATGGCCGGGGAGAACATGCTGTATTTAGCCTACAGCAACAGCCTCAGCAGGTCAGAAAATTAGCATCTGGCACAAAGTACAGCACATCCAATATTCAGTATTAAGATAAACCCATTAGTCAGTCCTTGCTGCAATTTGGTTCATCTTAATCGATTCTCAAGCACATTTGAGCAAACAATTTAACTTTCAGTTTAAAAATACAGTTCAGTTTAAAAATAAAATAAACCTAATGTATTCCCTGCTACAGCAGCTACATTCTAATACAGCATCCTACCTGAAATTAAGTCTGGTTAGTTTAATTTATTGCTATAGATTTAAATAAAATGTTCCCTACTTAGGCAGCCGATTAGATTTTGGAACAGAGCCACTCTTATCTTACAAAGCCATTCATAAAATCAGCTAACCTGTTCCTCCCAGCATGCCGTTTCCCATGAACTCTGACTTCTTTTTTGTGATCTCGCAGAATAGTTCAGATGATACATGTCAATAGTAAATTTAATAAAGTTTAAAAAAAGTCTTCGTTCTTCCCATGCATCACAGAAACCACATGTATTCAGGGCAAAAGGACATTCTGTTCACTCCGTGGACTCCGTTCCATATCGAGCCAGTGAAGATTGCAAAGGTTTCCTTTGGGGCGAACAGAATTCTTTTGAACTTTGGAACATCAGAATTTCAAGTAACACACAGAGGAATTAACAAATTAAATGTATGTTTACCATTAATAAATTTAGAGCTATTGAAGACAGTGGGACAGATTTCACCGCAGAAGGGCCCTGGGCAAAAATGTGCTGTTAATCAAAACAGACAGAGTTTAAATGAGTGGAAATAGTGCTGTACATTTCATTTAGAGAACGATTGATAGAAGAGCCTGCTATTTGCCATGAAAGTCAAAAGGTTATGAAATATCTCATTAGGCACAGGGAGCAGTGATCAGATCAGACAGAGAGATCTGCGAGTCACTGAGTGTTAATAGACTGCTGTGTACCAGACACATAATCCTGATTCAATTTCTACTTCTGGACTGTTCCCAGGATTTGAGCTTTGAGATCTTTGATAAATACCAATAGAAATCCATCACAAACACCCCCACACCAAACACCAGATCCAATCCAGCGCTCACAGTTTCCTAAAGCAGATTCAAATCCAGACTCAGTCCAAATGCTACAAGTTGAGAATCTAAGTATTGTCTACATGAAGTTTGAAATTCAACAGATAATGGCATTTTGAGAAAAATAAACATAATATTATTATAACTTAATATATAGATGTTTTAAATTAAAAACATTGTGTGTGTATAGGAGTCAATTTAGATTTGTTCAAAACATTTTAAAATTTCAGACAAAGCTTTGTCAAGAAGTAAATCAAATTGTTACTTTGATGAACACTCCTTTTCTAGCGAAAAATTTAACTTTTTTGAATTCATTAAAATATTTACAGTTCAGTTCCTTTTCATTTAAAAGTAATTGAATTTTACTTTAATCTCAGCCACTTGGAATGCAAGCAGATGCCATAAGAAATCAAAATGCACCGCTAGAGTTTACTGTTACTTGTTTTTACTTTTTGTAAAAGTATTTTTTTCAAGTAAAAGATTGGGGGACGCTGCATAAAATATAAACTTGTTTACAGAGATATGAGTGCATTGAATCTTATTGTAAGACAAAATACACTTTTAATTATAAACAAATTTTTTGAACAAATGAGAAGTTTTCCTACCGCAGTAACACAAAATACATTTATATTCAAGATACAATCTGTAAAAACAAATCGTGGTAGGTAACATTGCTATTAAAGCAAGTGTGTTTTTTATTAAGCCTATTTCTTTTACATGTAGTGACACGTGTTTCACTCTTAATTAGTTTGTATAAGGTAGGGATACTGCACCCTAAAAATGAAAATTTTGTCATTAATCCCTATGTTGTTCCAAACCCGTAAAAGTTTCAATCATCCTTGGGAATACAAAGATATTTTGGATGAAAACAGGGAGGCTTGTGACTGTCCCATTGACTGCCGAGTAATAACACTGTCAATGTCCAGAAAAGTATGAAAGACATTATCAGAATAATCCATCTTCCATCAGTGGTTCAACCAATGTTATGAAGCTACGAGAATACTTTTTGTATGGAAAGAAAACAAAACTAATGATTTTATTCAATGATTCGGCACCGTAACAACTGACACAGAAGAGTCTAAGAGTGTGTCTATTCTTTCTGTACAAAAAGTATTCTCATAGCTTCATAACATTACGGTTGAACCACTGATGGAAGATGGACCATCACAGTGTTCATTACTTGTCAGTCGATGGGATAGTTAAAAGCCTCCCAGTTTTCATCAAAAATATCTTAAATTGTGCAAATCAACAAATCAAACAAAGCTTTTACTGTTTTGGAATGACATGGGGTTAAGTGATTAATGACAAAATTTTCATTTTGGGGTGGAGTAACCCTTTAATTTATTTTCTGACATTCAACTACAATGAGTCTTTTATTTATAGGCTATAAATACAATAATTATGTGCAACTGCATTCAAGCAGTTTTCTCAGCGTTTTCTGTGTTCAACAGGTACATGGCTATTGTTCATCCCCTGAAGCCCCGTATGAAGTATCAGACAGCGTACTGGATTATTTTTGGAGTTTGGATAATCCCAGTCCTCATCGCGGTACCGTCGGCCTACTTCGCGACAGAGCACGAATACCCACACAGCGCACTGGGCCATGACAAAAAGATCTTCTGCGCCCAGATCTGGTCTGCAGACCAGCAGCTCATGTACCGCTCCTACTTCCTCTTCATCTTCATCGTGGAGTTCCTGGGGCCCGTGCTCACCATGTCAGTCTGTTACGCGTGCATCTCCAGGGAGCTGTGGTTCAAGAACGTCCCAGGATTTCCAACGGAGCAGCTGCGCAAACGGCTACGGCGGCGGCGCAGGACGGTGGTGGCGCTGATCGCAGTTCTGGTTGCGTACGTGATGTGCTGGGCGCCGTATTATAGTTTCACGCTGCTGCGCGATTTCTACCCGGCGCTAATCACGCGTGGCCGTAACTCGCTGGTCGTTTTCTACATCATCGAGTGTATCGCTATGAGCAACGGGGTCATTAACACTTTGTGTTTTGTGAGCGTTAGGAACAATGCTGCGAAGTGTTTCAGAGCCGTCAAACTCGCTAACTGCCGCTCGCTAACTGCCGCGATTGTCGGCAAGATGGCGGAGGATGATATTAGGACTTCATCCTTGCGAGTGACAGAGGATGTGGAATGTACACGAATAAAATGAATTGATAAGAAGGAGAAATAAAAGAATGACTTCACGAGGGCCAAAGAAAGGAGTCATTAACACATTCAATAATGAATTAAGAAGGCCGTTGGAAGCCAAAACAACAAAATTTCCTCTCCAAGAGGTTCAGATCATATAACTGAGGAGGACCAACCATATGGTTCAGCTAAGAGTTGTGTTATGAAAAATTATGCTGATGAGAGACTGACCTGAAACAATGGCTGGCTGATCAAAATGAAAGCAAGGAAATTAAATGTAAATGCTGCCAGATTAATATATTTATGTCAGGTCCACTGCAGTGATAATTTTTTCCAACTGATTAGTACAAACATTGCTTCGAAAACCTGACATCAAAATAAATTTTCAGTGATCAGTGTAGTTTTCCTGAAGGATATAGACCAGAAATTATGCTACTGGTCGAAATCTTGAGTTAACAGATATTAAATAAGTGCCAGATGAAATGCCTAGGGTCACACTTTAGTTTGGGGACCAGTTCTCACTATTGACTGATTTTGCCTCAATACACTCCTAATTTGCTGCTACTTAATAGTTAGTATAATGTAGTTGTTAAGTTTAGATATAGGGTAGGATCAGGGAATCTAAAATATGGTCTTACAGAACAAGGCATTAAAATGTGCTTTATAAACAGCCAATATACTAGTAATATGCATGCCAATAGGCAACTAGTTAAATTGCCACCCCAATAAAAATGTACCTACAGTTAGTGAAACACCAACTATTATTCATACAAACCATAGAGGCATGTTATCAATAATAAAGACTTTATTTGATTGCAAAACACTTTTATCGTAGTGCATGATTTGTGAACTAATACATTTTGATGTTTGCATCACATAACCTGCTCCATATGACTTTTTCGATGTAGTAAACTTGCTTGGTAGCGCACCTGGTACCTCGAATAAAAGACTAGCTGAACAAGTCACAATAAAAGAACTCAAAATAGAAGTGGGCTGAAATGACATGACTGCTTTAGAAATTGCAATTTTATCTTGTGTTTGCTTTTGTTGATGCTTTCATTGAGGTTTAGGACATAATGTGTAGTGTAGTTGGGTTTAAGGTTTAGTTCCTCAATATGAGAAACAATAGCCTATAAAAAACTTTGGCAGACTCACTTGCATCTGTTGGAGATAAAATTTAACACAATATTAATGCCTTTCACTTGATATTCCACTCTAAATGTGTCATGAAATGTGCAAGAACTAACATATAATTTTGCAGAAACTGACACCACAGGTACATTTTTTCCAATGAGCATAGGTCGCTATTGTAGGTACCCATTCACATTGTGTAATTTGGCACTTTTCTGAATAAGAGCAGAGTTTAAATAAAGCATTTATGATACAAACAAACAGTTTTCATTTTTGACAACCTTAAAATTAAGGTTATTTGCATCTCAAGTGGGGGCAAACATTAATAAAATGTAAGAAATTTTTCTAATTTATTTTCTGATCAATTTCAGATCAAGGTATATTTCATTGTATGACTTTCATTGTTCATTTTTAGCCCGAAGAGAAATGCTATAATGGATAACAGTCACATCTGGAGTCAGTCTGGAACAACAGCCTGGATGCAAAAGCTACAAAGTTAAAGCTACCCTAACATCTGCCTACTGGTTTTCTCTAGATCAGAGGAACATTTTGAAGACTTTAAAGGGCAAATCAGAGGTTAATTCAAAAACATTCTGGGAACTTTAAAAAAGAAGAAAAAAGTAAAGAAGTAAAAGAAGGAAAATATTTCTTGTGTTCAATTGATATACATATTGGGTTAAGATGCAGTTTCGTGCCAAATCGATAAAAAGATTGTTTCCGTGCAATGCCGTCACTGTTCATCCCATTTAAGACTTTCCGAGTCATTTAACACACTGAGCAAACAGAAAAACATGAGTGGGTGGCTTGGGAGATTTAAAAGCAAATGAAATCACAGTACAAGTTGAACGCCACAAAAAAGCCATAGCCATAGAAGAACCATAGATCCCCTCGCATCTTATTAACAAGGAATTATCACTGTGTTTGTGAATCTGAAATACATATTTGTCTTGTTCTCAGTCAATAGCCTATAGATGTTAAGATGATATGTTGCCTCCAATCTCTTTGAAAAAAGTAAGGTGGGAAAAATAGATAGGCTACTGAAGAATACGGCATCAGTCACTGACTAACTTCTGAAATTAAATTAACTACATAACAACGGACTATTTTAACCAATAATGTTGTGTTAATAATAAAGTCAATGGAGTTTATCTACTTTTAGCATTGTTAGCATTGTTTGTATGGTGGAATGTGTACACAAAGATAACTTTATAGATGAAATAGTGTTGATATGCAAATACTAAATAAACAAATACAGTTTCATTAAAAGAAATACAGCTACGGTTGCCAGAACTGTAAAATGTGGTAGCACAATTTTTACAGTAGGAACTTAAATTTACAGTTCTAAAAAATTCTATTAATAGCTGAAATAGTGTTAATATGCCAGATTACTTAAATATGTTTAAATCTTTTAGAATATACCAGCCCAGTCTCACGGCAATTCGTACATATTTTACAAGGACTAATTCGTACTAATTTGTTCGACCTCACCTCGTGAAAATTGCTTGTGAGACTGTGTTGAATATACTGACACTTTTAAAATACTTGTTGTAAAAGAAAAAAATCACATGATGAATTCTGGTAATTGCAATTTAGAGTTTTTCCACGGTCAATTATAATATGACTTGTAATTTTACAGTAAAATACTGCTAAATGTACAGATTTTAGGGTGTGATAATAGCAGGAAAAGTCCTATTAGATTATTGTTTTCTGTACAGTTTATCACTTAATAGAGTAAGTAAACCATTGACCAGTTAAGAGTGTTTATTTTTATTTTATTTTATTTTTTTGTACTAATATGCAGCCTTTAGGAGTAAATGAAAAATCTACCCATGTCATCCCAGTGACGGCTTTTGTGCCTTTTTCTTCTAAGAATGTACAGTCTCAATGTTTCCTAAGACAGCTGTCTATGTAGGCAGCTCACTGGAAAAAGGACGTTGAGCCTCACTGATAAAACATAAGGAGAATGAATGGCAAGAGTAAATCAATCCCATTTAATGCAACAAATTGCTCAAGAATGGAATCACAAACGCGTTAGATGCAGATTTGTTCTGCTTGATTGTCACTGACTCCAGGGTCAGTGCCGCAGAACTGTGAAGTGTAAAAAATTGAACAACACAACCTATGATATGTAGGGAACATCATGTAACGAAAACAATGCATTTACAGGCATACAACATTCACAACTGACGTTAATGCTTTATCATTTTACTGAGCGTATGAGAAAAACAGACGAACCCTAATGGTTTTGGCGATTCCCGCTCTTAAAACTGGAATAGAGGTATATGGCTCTCGGCACAAAAAGATAGCCTCCTAAATCTCGTAAAGGGCTAAATGCTAGAAACAGACAGAACCTCAATGTCTCTATTTACCTCCTCTCTCCAGGAAACTGTGCTCCATGCTGATTTATAAACACAGCTTTACAGGCCAGACCCTTCAAAAGCATTAAAAGCTGCTGATTTATGTAGCTACATACATATTCATTCAGAGTTCCAGGTTAATAAGTTGATTTTTTCATTAGCCTATTTTTATTCAGCAAGGATGCATTAAATTGATCAAAGTGGCAATAAAGGCGTTTTTTTTTTTTTTCAAATAAATTCTGTTCTTTTTTATTTCAATCAAAAAGCCTTAGAAAATATTTCACATTTTCACAAAAAAAGCAGCACTGTTTTCAACCTTGATATGAAATGATCCGAATATTAGAATGATTTATGAATGATCATGTCTGGATTTATGATGCTGAAAATTCAGCTTTGCATTACAAGAATAAATTACATTTTACAATATATTTGTCACGCCGTGGGCGGTTCCTGTTTTATGTTTTCATTGTCTGTCTGTTCTGAGTTCCCCCTGTCTTTGTAATATGTTGGTTTAGTCCTGTTCATTTGGTTTTTCCCTGTCGTTCGGTTTCATTAGTTGATTTTGTACACCTGTGTTTTCTCCAGCTGTTTTCACTCTGTTTATTAGTTCCCCTGTATTTAAAAGCCCTCTGTTCCTCAGTTCTGGTTATGTGGTCTTAATGTAAAGTTTCGTTTTATGCTGTATGTGCGTGAGTTTGTCGCTGCCTCGTCAGCGTTTATGTTCTTTTGTCTTTTGTTTAATTAAACGTCCTGCATCTGAGTTTCCGTGTCCTCTGCTCCCTGCCGCGCTGAGAAGCACGGCATTTCCTACACACACGCAGCGCATCAGCGTTACAATATTAAAATAGAAAACTGTTGTTTTAAACTGTAATAATAATTCACATGATTAATATTTTTGATTTTTAAAAAAAAGAAAAAGATACTAATTTCAAAAAACCTTTTTTGAAATCTTTAGTAAATAATCTTTATTGATCCCAAGCTTTTGAATTATACCCCAGATACACACACACACACACAACTTGTTAATTGCTTAACTGCTATTACGACTATACAGCTTTTTTATGGACACTTGAAATACACATGAAATACAATTTGTGTGTGTGGCGCATCTCTAACTAAACCTATTCCATCTAAACGTTCCAGGTTCAAGTTTGAAACGTTATTTATTTGTGACTGAAACTGTTAAGTTACACACACTGCCCAGTGCTATTCATCCAAGATAAAACTTGGACAGATGAAGACGTCAGTCAGCCAAGTTTTTTTTTTTCAGTAAGCCATTTAAAACCACTATTAAGTGTTATTAAATCAGGAGTTCTCAGCTGGCTTTGCTTCAGGACACTGATTTTTTTGCACCCAATGTGCAGCACAGGACAAAAATTAATTACTGTATGCAAGTAAATCAAAACAAAAACAAAAAACATAAACAATAAAAAAACTCTAAAATATATTAAAATTAACACAATAAGCACAAAAATATACAGACAATTATCTAAGTGTTCTTCCTTATTAATTTAAAAAATAATATAATTTTTTCTATTTTGGGTCAACTATATGATTATCATTTTATTATATTATCATTTGCATTTAGCATCTGCCACTGGACTGTTTTTAATTTAATATTTTGGGGTAGTACTTTATTTTACAGCCCTGTTCTGCACATGTATATTGTGTACTTGTTTTAGTAATTACAATAATAGAGTAATAACTATGTACTAACCCTAAAGCTACCCCTAAACTCTAGCCCATGCAGTTATTATCCGGTAGGCCTGCTTTCTTACATTGTAAGTACACACACAGAAATAAAGGTACAAAAGCTGTCACCTTTTCAAAAGGGACGTGTTTGGACCTAAAGGGTGCATTTTGGTACCTTAAAGGAACACATTAGTACTGAAAGTGTGCATATTTGATCCTAACAGGTACAAAAGTGACAGCTCCAGTGACAGCTTTTGTACCTTTATTTCTGAGAGTGTATAAGAGTGCACATGCACTGTTAAATAAAGCGCTAACTATTTTTGTTAAACCATTTATTTTACCAAAAACTCACTTTATATCTTGTTTAGTTGCTTTTTGGACTTTTCACTCCTGAATGTGGTGTGCAGATGAATATGCTTATACTCTGAACACAATTTTCCATCTCATGGCATGACACGAGAGTAAATGTGTGGAACATCATGTGAAAACGAATGTGTTTGTCTTGAGGGTGGACACATGGCTGGTCTGTGTCTCTGTTTTTCTCCTGTCCAGGACAAATAGTGTGTCTGCAGGGATTAAGGTTAAGCCAAAAACACCATGAGATATCACATTCATCTCACTGAATTTTAAAAGAACCGATAACAGCAACAAAAAAATAGCTTTGTAGCTGTGACTGCGCTGACAGATGGGAGGTCAGGAGTGAGCCTGTGTTGGTAGCATGTTGTTATTTCACGACTCTTAGAGATAAGCTTTAAATCCTGTATAGTGACTGAGTGAAACTCAGGATGATTCAGTTTAATCTGTGTGCCATGATTCAGTCAGACCACCAGCACCATGAATTAAAAGGAATGTGAGACGGATTAGGAAACCAAAACAATGGCACACGTGCAAACTTTGAGTAGACTTTAAATACTTTCTTTTCTCTTAAAAAAAAAGAAAATATTATAAATATAATAAGAATATAGAAAAATGAAACACAAATTAGGAAATACTGCAAAGAAAATTAACTGTAACTGTATTTTGGAATTAGATGAACTACAAATAATATTTATAATATAATAAAAATAAATAATTTATATTTTTTACATGTCTGATATTAATTTAATATTATGATGAACTTTTTTTTTTTTAAACATAATTCACACGGGTATATTTGTAACAATAGCCAAAAATGCATAGTACAGGTCAAATATATTGATTGACAAAAATCATTACAATATTAAGTAACGATAATGTTCCATGAGGATATTTTGTAATTTTCCTACTGTAAATATATCGAAACTTAATTTTGATTAGTAATATGCATTGCTAAGGACTTAATTTGGACAACTTCAAACTTGATTTTCTCAATATTAAGACTTTTTTGCACCCTCATATTTCAAATTTTCAAATAGTTGTATCTCAGCCAAATATTGTCCTATTCTAACAAACCATACATCAGTGAATGAAAAGCTTGCAGCTTTCAGATGTTGTATAAATCTGTTTCCAAAAACTGACCCTTATGCCTGGTTTTGTGGTCCAGGGTCACATATTTATGTTATTTGCACGTAGCATTATTTATTCCCTAATATATGCAACCCAATGGTTTTATGTAAATATTTTTGCTAAACATTTGCATCATTACCTAACATAAAACATGTATATACACTGTATACATATATACACAAACATAACATGTATGTATTATTATATGCATTATATATAAGGGTTATCAATGTTTTTTAATGTCTGTTGCAATGTAAATGATTCATTAAATATTAAAAAGTAGTTTGTGCATAACTTAAGAATTAACAGTATTAAAATTATTTTAAGCAATTCTGACAAATGCTCTGCTTGTTTTGCATAAATGAGGCTCTGTGCTATGTCCTAGTCAGCTCCCTTGCTGTCTTCTGAGGGAACCTCCTAAATAAAGTGGAACTTTCCAAGTGAGTGATTTTGAATGCTTACATGACTCATCCGAAATGATGGCTCGATTTCCAAGTGGCTGTAATAGAGTTTTAAAAGACACACGCTGTGCTGCCAAAGTAAATGATTCTAAATGTCGGGCATGATTATGCTACCTACCTTCTGGGAGAAATTTACATTTGTAGCAGTGCTGGAATGGAGGAGATGTTTCCAGAAAGACTACATGCTTGGTTCATTTCACGAGCAAGCACAACTAAAAGCAATGGTCAAGACACATCCTCCCTCCCAGGGTGTTTACAGTTTTTCTCGATTGCTTAAACACATTTCTTGAAACTATGCCTCATATTCTCACAACAGTAAACACAAATCC
>JAUMHE010000001.1:3693135-3722461 GCA_032359235.1 Enteromius mattozi | reverse complement strand
TGCTTTCTAAATGAGCTCATGGTGTAAACTCTGAGAAATGTAGGGATTTGTGTGTACAGTTTTGCAGTAACAGTTCACCAAATTTGACTTATGTGTCAAAGCAGGGAATAGTGTTTATAGTTCAGGAAAATGGGTGTGCTTTTAGAAAAATAGCGTTATGGTTTTGAAATTTTAGTTTAAAAGCCTGGTTATAGTGTTTTAGCAATCGAGAAAAACTGTAATAACCACAGACAGACAGCTGAAAGAAACAACTCTCTCTCATCCAACGAATAAAGGGAACGAGAAACATTGCCATGGATACAGCATATGGAGGGCAGCTGGATCATCGCCTGAGAAAGAGTCTCAGTTCAACCCAGACTGAGCTCCTTTACGTTTTGTTCTGATGGACTAATGGCCCGATGTTGAGCACAGCAGCTGACGAAGCAATTAAGAGCATTAAGGTCAATTGCTTTTAATGGATTTTTGAAAATGAGCTTTCATGCAGTGTGTGTAACACAGCTCTTAGTGAATGAAAACATCCTGCAAAGTTTTAAATCTGATACACTGTGTATAAAGTTGTCTCTAAAAAAAAAAGTCAACTCTGAATCATTGAAACATGTCATTTTTAAAACGAATCCCAAGACGTTTCATGTTTAAGTTAACATGAAACATTAGCATATTACCCCGTCTAAAAGTATAGACAGCTGACTTGCTGCCAAGAGAAAATGACATTGAAGGCAGCATTTTTGCAGGAAGTCACCAAATGAAACTGATTTCAGACAGGCTTCTGAGGCAGTGTTATGGTTTAATGATCTACAACAAAATAGAATGAGTTATGGTGATAACTAAACGAATATTTAACTACTATAATACTGATCTCTCGCTAGAAATAACACAAAAAGTGCAAAAAGTCAGTCAGAAACATACATTTACACACAAACTGGCCACCAAACGCAATTCAGACGCCATCTTTATTTTTTAGCTCAACCGTCATGGAATGGATTGTGGGATATCAAAGGCAGTGAAGGATACATCTATGCTGCATTCATAATTCGATCACAATTAAGGTCCCTGCAGCTGCAGAGACAGGAAGTAAAGCAGAATTTGAATTTGGACGTCCTGTCTTGAATGTTGCCTCCGAAGGCAGCGTTTTAGAGCTTTCAGACTAAATTTTGAAAGTCCTTGGTTTTCACGTTGGTCTGAATGAAAATGCTAATTCATTCTTTGCTACTAGGTGCCGCTTTTGGAGAGTTAAAAGCTCACAAACACTGCTTTAAATGAAATCGACCAATCACCGGAGGGGTTTGGAAAAATGAATCGTTGAACAAACAGTTTGGGAATCGTTGAACAAATATGAAAAAAAGCATATCATGAGAAAGTGTTTTTTAAATGCATGCCAACCTGTTGTTGGGGACTGCCAAAACCAAAATATGAACCTTTCATAACCCGCACTTTAACTGTAATGTTTCGGAAAAGGAACTTTCAGAACCAACCTGTTACATTCTGTTCTCGCTGTTTTTGAAGACCAGACATCTTCATCAGTCCAAACACTAGGTTTTGCGATGCACTCCAGGTTTTGACTTCAGACTTGGACGCTCGTCATAATTTCACATGTGCCATACAGACATGAATTAAATCACCGTAGAGCTACAAATCACTCACAAGCTCCAAGCACACGTACATGAACACAAGCACCTCCATTGTTGGCCAATGGTGCTTTATCTTATAAAACAAAAATGAAGCTCCAAGAATGATCTGTAAACAGCAGACAAAAGTCCAAAGCTTTCAACAGGACGAAAGACACAGTGGCTAGAATTTTGTAAGATGTATTAAAGCTTCTCTAAGTGTTCTTAATCTTCTCAGATCAACAGTTCCTCTTTTGAATGCTCAGATGTTGGTTTATTTGCGTTTGTGAATGGACTCTTTCATCACAATGGCTTGGGAAGCGCCAACGCAGACTTCCAGTTTATGACTTGTTAGTTTTAATCTCCAATTAATCAGCTGTATTTGTTCAGCCACAGCAAATCTCTGATCAAAATATTCTCAAACGTTGCAGGCCACAGAGTTTTGGATTAGAATCAGAAATGGAACACAGTAAGTCTTTGCTTTTGGAGGCTGTTCAAAAACAGTGCCTTCTAGCAATCGTTCCTTTCTCTGGATTTTAATGCTGCAAGGCAAACTCATAATGTTTATTCAATATCTCACTTAAACAGTGCTATTTGTATGATCCACAGAGTTATTACTCCGCAAGTAATGTTCCAAATCACTCACTTAGGGTTACATTTCAGTGAGGAAGCCAAACTCATAAAGCAGCATGTCATGCTTTTACCTTTTCTCTTGCTCTGAAAATGTCACAGTAAATAAATAAGGATGAAAGTAATATGTATAAATCACCATTATACTGTAGTCATCGTAGCAATGAAAAAAGCGGTTTAAGAAACTGTGCAACTAAACTAAATGTTGATGCTGGTTTTTCTGTTTGTAATAGTGTTTATTTTTCCTATGACTGTAAATCTTGGTCCAAGCAGGACCAGGTGGTAAAAATAAACAGCCAGTCAGTACAAAATAAAAGCCCACACAACTATAATTAACTCAACTCTTACAAATCAGTAAAAAAGAGATTTATAAAGTAGCAGCCTTTACAAAAACATTCATGGAAAAAAAGAGGAAAGCTTAGAAGTAGTTCAAACAACAAACAAACAAAAACAGATTTCCTAGAAAGATTCACTGAGAGTTGAAGGAATAGCTCATACCCCACAAAAAATTAAAATCATGTTGTCAATTAAAATGAAAGTAGATGGTGACCTTTCAATGCCATGCTCCAAAAAAAACATAAATTACCTAAAAACATGATTTTAAAAAATCCTAAATGATAAACCTAGAAACACAGTTCATGTGCGCACACACACACACATACATATATATATATATATATATACACTAGTGCTGTCAAACTATTAATTGCATTTATATTTATATACATATATATATATGTGTGTGTGTGTGCACATGCACTTTGTTTCTAGGTGTGACTAGCATATGTGATAAGCTATTCCTTAAAATATGAAGGTAAAAGGTCATGAAAGTAATCTAACACTTAATAAAATGCCTCCTTGGACGGTGTGAGATGTTTCATAGTCGTCGTGAGATTAGTGTGTGAAAGCTATTTTCACACAAAAAGTCACTTCTTCCTCCTGAGGAACGTTTTTGCCTCTTTCTGCAGCCGTTTAATATCCTCTTTGCCGCTGTCGTCTGATTCAGGCACATAGTCCGAGTCTTCATCCACCTCTTCCTCCTCACTCTCGTCATTAATAAAGCTGTTTTCGTAGTGATCTTCGTCTTCACCTTCATCATCGTCAGCAGCAGTCTTGGCTGGGGAAATAAAAATGTGGTCTGAATGAAATCTTTTGGACCCGGTTTACACCTGTATTTCACACAGACCCCTTGTGATCACCCAAGACCGTATAAACATCGTTAGAGAAGAAACATCTTGCAAAGCTGCATGGTTACAAGCTTTCATTTTTAAGATCTTTTGAGGACGATAATGTTGTTCAAACACTACACTTATCAGTTCCATCACTGGTGACTGCTAACAATCAAACACCATGGTAGAAGTTTCTCCTATTATTTGACTGATGTCACTGAAAGGTGCAGCCTGTTCCTCCCCAGGGTTGACGAAGCGTGTTTTCAATTAGTTTAAGAAGAGTTTTATTGTGTTAAATGTGACTATGTCCCAGAGGAGCCTCAGGTTACTCACCAAACATTATACTCATTCAGTCCCGTGGAAAATGATTCAGACTTTGGCTTCATTGGGGCGCACGGATTTGCGGTGTTAAATATGCATGAGTTGGAACAATAAACATATCGCTTATTCTTCATCTCAGAACGTTAAAGCAGTTACATCTTAGACAACTGAAGCTGTTGGTCGCATTCATAGCGATATATATGAACAGAGATGTGACTGTTAAATCTAAGTAATGGCAGATGCGACATACGGAGTCATTTTAAGCTAAATTACAGATACAAAAATCCCCAAAACCTTTTGGGATGAGGATTAAGACATGCTGATTTTTTAGAGAAGATGCTAGAAAGCTGTCATCATGACTTACTTCAGGCTGCTGCACTTACATAACAGGAACTTTCCTGAGGCAAAATGCCATTTCGTGGTAAATTATGAGCAAGATATGATTGACTTTACACAATTGCGATTAACTGTTTAACTTTTTTTTTTTTAAAGGTTTTTGGAAAGTCTGTTCAAGGATGAATTTGCATCCAGGCTGCAAGTTATATATCTTATTTTTACTGTTTCCAAAAAATAGTAATATTGTGAAGTATTATAATTTAAAAAATAACTGTTTACTGTGTAAATATATTATAAAACATAATTTATTCCTGTGATCAAAACTGAATTTTCAGCATCATTACTCCAGTCTTCAGTGTCACATGATCCTTCAGAAATCACTCTAATATGCTTTTATTTTTATTTTATTTTAAGTGCAACAATCAACAAACATTGTGCTGCTTAATACTTTTGTGAAATTAGCTTTTTCCCAGGATTCTTTGAAGAATAAAAGTTCAAAAGAACAGCATTTATTTGAAATAGAGATCTTGTGTAACATTATAGATGTCTTTTCTGACATCCTTGAAGCATTATTATATAATTATATATTTATTTATGTATTTATTTTTTACATTTTTACATTTTTCTATGATAAATAAAAAGTAAAGATAAACAGTATTTATTCAAAATATGTTCTAACAATATAAGTCTTTATTATTCTTAATTAAAGTATTTCAACAAAAAAAGAGAAAAATTTACTGACCTCAAATGTTTGTATAGCAGTGTATATTGTAACACAAAACTTCTATTTCAAGTAAACACTGTTCTTTTTAATATTTTAATGGTCAAAGAATACTGAAAAAATATCACAGGTCCTTCAAAATATCTAGCAGCACAACTTATTACAAGTCAGCATATTAGAATGATTTCTAAAGGATCATGTGACGCTGAAAAATCAGCTTCGCTTCACAGGAATAAATCACATTTTAAAATATATTACAATAGAAAACTCTTATTTTATTATTTTGCAATAATAATTCACAAAATGAAAGTAAACCCAGAACATTCAGGTCTTGGAAACATGCATCTGAACTGTTTTTAGTAATTGACCTTTTTGTGTTCTACTTTTGAAAAAGCAATTTTTTTAGATTTAAACCACTCCATTCAGCTAAGTGCCCGGTCATCTGAGATGTTCAGGACTTCGAAGTAGAAATTTATGCACCTAATTTAAGTGGCTCGCGCAGCTTTGGTGGTTTCCACCGCACATTTATTCCTGCTGAAAACAGGAAAAACCCCTGTACGATTCTGACAGCAGTCCAGATGATGATCACAGCTCACATCTCTCACATGCGGTCGAATTTCACACTCCTCAGCAGATCTATCCATCCAAATTAAACCGGACAGAAGAGAGCAGAAGAGACAGGCCATAAAGACTGATGGCATTTTTTAGGAATTAGGAACTGCATTCTGGAAAGCGCAACTAATATTCTTCCTTTCCTTCTTGGATGAAAACTATTTATTTCACATTAGAAACGCAATAATGTGGTGATTTATCAAACACAGTCATAAAATGAAACACTGCCCAAAAAAATATTTTGGCATCAGATATTAAGGTCTTGGAAGTGACTCACTAAAGCCCATTTCTCTATATCATTATTCAGTTTAAGACTGAGGAGGACAGATTAAAACCTCTTACTCTCAATTTGTGATATCTAAGGTAAGCACTACTTTTAATAACGTTAGAGCTCAGGATCTGCAAAAACCCTTCATCTCACTCCAGATATTTAACTGTTTAAATACTCACGTGGTGATTTAGTGTGTTTGTAGTCTTTCTTGTGAAGCAGATTCTTCCTAAAACATCACACAAAGAAGAAACTTTAAACTAATGCTAGAATTACACTTAATCTCATTTAATGTAGGACACTACAAAACACCATTGTTTTTTCAAGTACTGGTGGAAAGTGGAAACATCCAAAATATACATTTTTTTTAAGTGTTTATTACACTTTATCTATATGTGCCCTTAGATTTCAATTACAATACTTACCTTTTAAAGCAGTTTTCTCAAAATGAGTTTTCTCCAGCACTGACTTCATTTTAGCCCTATATTATAGGTTTTATAGAGCTGTTTGTACATAATTCACCTGATTTATATAACATTTCTAAAAACATTTGTTTTTTTACTGGTTGCTGACAGTATTTTTTTTTATTTATGGTGTGATTTCTGTTGATGTTGTTTCTGTTGTTTTTAAAAAGTGTCTCAAATCTGATTCCTGTCTCACATGTGACTCACATCTGTTTTTCTTATGACAGCGTGAATCTTTTCCATTCTGATTTGTGCCACTTCCATATGTGGTACTACACCTGATAAATCAGATCAAATGTTTGGCAATGTGCCACAGTGTGAACAGTCATATCAGAATTCTTGTGACTTTTATGTTACTCTAGATGAACATTGGTCATAATTCTGTGCTCATAGGACTCACTTCAAAGATTTTACATAGCCAAACTTATTGAAAGGTAATCAGTGGTAGTACAGGGATGCAGAATTGGTGAAGCAGTATTATAGTGACAACTTGGACTACTTTTTCACAGATGCTGCCGGTTGTTTTTCAACTATGTGGGTTGAAGTGAGAGCACTAATGCTATATTTACTCCCAGAAATTCAATTGGGCTAGTTTTGGACTAGTTCTGATAGTGGATTTTGTTATTAAAAACTGGCAACCCTGTTTATATTGTTCTTTTGTACATGCAGGTCAGTTCAGAACAATGATTTGTTCACATCTAATACAGATCTGAGCAAAAATCCGAAACAAGTGCTGAGGCTCGCAGTGTGAACGTAGCCTATATGTTATCAAAGTGAAATAATAATAATTTAGCCTGGCTTAATCCAATGTTCAGACAAATTTATGCTATATAATTTTAGACTATATAATGCTTGTGGACACTATGACAATAAACTTTCACGCTCATGAGATAATAGACAAAATACAGATACTTGGTTCACTAGAACGAGACAGTATTTTATCACTATTTTTAACTTAGAGGCATAACTAACTATTATTTCGGTACATATTTAAACAAATCATTTCTGAAAAATAGTTACAGTATCCACACTGATTGTCTTGATGTACTGTGATTTTTAAATGAGGTATTGTGTTAAACTCCGTTGTGGTCACCTGTAGCAGTGGGTGCCATACGGACACTCGGGCCTGTCATCTTCAGCTTCCTCTTCCTCCTCTTTTTCAAAGTCACTGTCTCCAGGGTGACTGCACTCCTGAAAGTGGACCGGATTTTTCCTGGAGAGAGGAAAAAACACAATTGGTGAATGAAACGCTGGAACACAATAAGGCAAATGAATTCAATCACGAGCATTCAGGCAGCTTAATTACACTGACAGCTAATCTAGTGGAAAATTTAAGTACTATTGTGTCTTTATGGCTGTGCGTAAAGGACGGTTTGGAGGGAAAGAACAAAAAAAGCTGAATTATTTGAGTTTCAACAACCGAACCGCACACAAATGCAAACCATATAAGAGCATGTCACTCTTTACTTTACGTTTTAGCGGGTTTTTTCTCAGCTGTGTTTTTATCTCTCAGCTTTTTAGAGTCAGAGAATTAGACGTTAGGGAAGACATATGACTCGCAAACCATTTCAGTCGATCTGCTTTGCGCATTTTAAACATCCCAGAAGAGCTGTTGCTTCTCAAAGCATCTTATCTTGAGATAAATGAAACTAGATTAATTAGCAAATGCAGTGTTTGGAGTTATGTTTATCTCAACAGAAATGTCAAAGCAGTTAAAGTTTAGAAAGCAACAGCTCATTGAAGGACCTTGCGGTGCAGTACCTGTAGCAGGAGCTGCCGTAAGGACACGGTGTCCGTCGCTGTGTTTTCCCCTTACTGGTGCTCGTTTTACTCTCTGCCTCCGTGACATTTGACCTCTGAGAGCGTCCCTGGCTGACCTGAGAATCACTGGGATCTTCTGCTTGTGTCTTCGAGTCTTCAGCTTGAGCTCCCGGTCTGACCTCAGCTCCCCTGTCACCAGTTTTTCTCTCCCCATCATCACGCTCCATCAAACCTGTACTGTTCGTGCCGTCCGGGACTGATCCAACTCTACTGCTCTTGGGAGCGGTTGCATCATCCTGTCAGGACATCCATGCACACAGTAAATACTCTGCTCTGCTTGTATTTCAGGGCAACAAAATGAATAAAATTTATTTATTATTATTTAATTATTAAATATATATTAAATTAATATTATTAATACTATTTTAATAATAATATATCCAAAATGACAATATGGCACCAGAATGACACACCTAAATTTATGTTTTAGGTAATATAAATATAAACACAAAATGTGTAAGATTTTTACAGTTTACAGTACTTTTTTATTTATAATAAAAGTTATAATTTTTTTACACTGCCAATTTTATAAAGTGACAGCAACAGCAAATTATACAGGTCAAAAGAAAAATAGTATATTAATAATAAATAATAAAAAAATAATAAAAAAATAACTATTAATAAATTAATTTTAAAAAAATATTATTATTACTATTATGGAATCATGGTTTATAACAATAATTATTATTATTATCATTTTTATTATTACGTAAGTACCATTTATAATGATAATAATTGTTATTAACATCATCAAAATCAGTACATTTGGTTACACTTTATTTCGATAGTCCATTTAGACATTCTACTAACTATAAGTAACTTTGTAACTACATGTCAACTAATTCTCAGAGTAGACTGTGTTTAATATCTCAGCTCATTTACCAGAGGCGCAGACTCATCTTCAGAGTCACTCTTCAGCCTCTTTGCTTTCCTTTTGGGCATCTCTTCCTCCACCTCCTCTTCCTCAGATGACACCCGTGCGGCTCGAGCCCGTTTGGGTCCAGCTGCCTTCTTGGGTGTCGCTACTCTTTTGGGCTTGGTTGGGGTTTTCTTCACCTCTGTGCTCTCACCTGCTCCAAAAGAGGCAGACAAAAATTTGCATTGTTGATGGATTATATCAATACTTGCATGTTTTTGGTCAAAAGTAAAGGGGGGGGAGAGTTTTACTAGAAATTGTGGTCTCCTGATGCAATGATTACACACTGTATGAACTCTATGATCTGTAGGACCACAACAGAGTGAAAAACACCCCAGAGGGGCTCCAGAGGAGACCTGTGGCACTGAGAAGTTCAGAGAAGGGAGGTGACATGGATGTTTCGCAGACAGAGAGAACAGTACAGCTAATGTATGACTCATGAGTCAGTCTCTCCAAACATCTGTCCATCACGGTAAGTGTGTGCAGAGCGAACAGTGTGATGATGAGTATGTGCGTGTGTGTGCTGTGCACTGAGCATGAAGGGGATTGCTCAACTCTTGATTCAGTCCAAAATAACTGCTGCAGGTGCAAAAAGAGCTCTCCGGCTCTGCTGATAAGTGCTAGAAAGTCCTCCCACACATTAAAGCATCCGTAACCCATTTTACCTGCAGTTTCAGTCTCAGACATACTTGTGCTCAGAAACGCATAACAGAAAATTACACATGATTTTTTTCAACTATTTTGTTTTCAGTTGTTAAGTTTAGGTATTGGATAGGATTGAATACGTAGAATATGGTCATGCAGAATATGTGTTTTTTAAATGCTAATAAACAGTCACTATGATAATAATAGGCATGCTAATAAGCAACTAGTTAATAGTGAGAATTGGTCAGAAAGAATGCATTAAGCTGATCAAAAGACATTTATAATGTCACACAAGATTTCTATTTTGAATCAATTCTTTGAACCATCTATGAACAGGAATACTTATATAAATGTTGTTTATATTCATATAAATACATTATATAATAACAAACAACCAAATAAAGATCAAGTTTCACTTTCCCTAAAATACACATTTTAATGTTATAGGCAAAAAAAGCTCCAAATTAAATATTGAATAAATAATTATTAATATTAAATATATTAAATGTTACATGTATTAAATATAAAATATACATACAAAATATCCAATGCAAATTTATTAAGCTCACATTTCACTAAAATGATATATTTTCAGAGAATTGAAACAGAAAATAGAATAAATATTACAAAAAAATTTGACCACTTTTTAATTTTATGTTGTCATTAATTACAAAAAAAAACAATCTCAAAAGCAGCTGACAGAAGTAGAATTATGGGTACGGATGTAACATCACACCCTGAACGGTTAATAAGGCTTTTAAACACTTGTTGACTGTAAAGTAATGGACATCATGTATCAGATGATTGTTAAGCTGCATAGTAAAGTGCCAAGAGATCCAGATGGAGTGCTAAATATGACAGGTTTGGTGCTAATGAGCCGTTTAAGTAGTGTGTAGCATGCTTGTTCTTTTTTGCAGGCATATTAGCGATACATCTGCATTTCTGGATAGCTGCAAGATGCCTGAGAGTAACCCTAAGGATGAGGGGGACATCAGGGCCCAATCTGAAGCCAGTCTGGCTGGGTCGAGTCACAGCTCTGTAACTGATTTGACAAGTGGATGGGGACTAGCTCTCTGCATTCTCCATTTTCTTCACTTTGTTCCTCAACAACAGGCTGAGTAGAGTCATCGTGATGACCGGATACTTGATGGATGCGTTGCCTTTTTTTTTTTGAATGGGTGTGAACAGACCTATAACTGCATCTGTTGCTATGGGGACAGTGTTCTATCGCCATGGAGACAGTACCTTTGGCTGAAGTCACCATCCAGGCCGGTAAGATCCGCTTCTTCTGTGGCACATCAGACTCGTTCTGTTGGCTTTTTGTGTTTGCCTAAAAAAAACAAAAAAAAAAAAACGATTTAGGTTTGAAAATGATAGTATAAAGGAGTATAGCCAAGTAGGCTAGTGGACAGGATGCAAAAATACAGAACATTATAAAACAGTAGGGCAAAGAAGTGAAGATCATGGATAAGTATACAGATGATGAATACAGAACGATAGGGTAAAGAAACATTAGAAGATTTATTTTTAACAATATATAAACAAATAATTTATTTAAATTGTATACAAAAAGAAATCAAATAGGTTTAATAGGGAAAACTGCTTAATATTTAAAAATATATAAGTATAAATTATGTTTTGTGAGAGAGTTGTAGTTAATAAAGACAACAGTAGTCCATATTCAAGCACTACAGAACAGTAGGTTATAGAATTATATCTAAAGACAAAGACAGGCATAAAAGAGAGAAATTATATGATTAAAAGGAGGGTATGTATGATTTTATACAATGTATAGATTAAAAAAAAACCATAGAACAGACAGGTATTAAATGCTTTTATGAAACTAGGAACTAGACAGCAAACAGAGAGCATGATGTGACAGGAATGTAGAAATAATCGCAAAAGCAGTCATAACAGCATGAGTCCTGCTGCTCCTGGAATAAAACAAGTAGCAAAGAACTGCTTACTTGAAGAAACATCAGGATACAATACAATCATGCTTGTGTCCATATGTTTAAAGGAACAGTTCACTCAAAAACTGAACATTTTGTGATCATTTACTCACCCTTGTGTTGTTTCAAACCTGTATGAGTTTTTTTTTTCTTCTGCTTAAGATATTTTAAAGAATGTACAAAACCAAACAGTTGACAATAGTCATTTACTTCCATAGTACTATTTTTCCATACTATGGCAGTCTATGCAGCTGCTTGGTTACCCATATTCTTCGAAACATCTTATTTTGTGCTCAACAAAAGAATGAAACTCATACAGGTTTGGAACAAGTCAAGGGGTGACTAAATGAAGACAGAACCACCAAATCCCTTTCTCTAATCTGAATAAAGCTATGCAACCTTTTAAAATTTGGGAGTCAAAAAGATTTTTTTATTTAAAAAGAGGAAACACTTTACAATAAGGTGTCATTTGTTAACATTATTTAATGTATTAACTAACTTGAACAACCAATGATCAACACATTTATTACAGTATTTATTAATCTTTGTTAATGTTAGTAATCGTTCATTGTTAGTTCACGTTAGCTCAAAGTGCATTAACTACTGTTAACGAGCACTGTTGTTATTTTATTAATGCATTAGTAAGCGTAATAGATTTTTTAAATATGACCATAATAAGAAGTCTTTTAGAGCACCAAATAAGAAAATATTTTCAAACCAATGCAACCTATACAGTTTCCTATGCTATACACTAACTGATGAAACAATCAGAATAGGGGCAATAGTCTGGAAACACAAACATTTTTCCATACTGTGTTTTCTTTTTGCATGCTTATCCAAACCTGGAAATTCTGTTTTTTTCATACTGCATAGGAAGACTTTTAAAACATAGAAACCCTAGTGATAAGTCTTTTATCAGGGTTCCTATGCATTTAAAAATAACTATATACTGCATTTATACTGTATGTAGTATGCAAAATAACACACCTCATTTAGTGAGGAAAGAGTGTGTGAAGGATCACTCGTTCCTTTATCGTCTGTGAGTGTGGCGCTCTGGGTGGTGGGCATGCAGCTGTTGTCTTCAAGTGTGGCCGAGTCTAGAGAGGGTGCTGCTGGTCCACCCGAACACTTCTCCACCTCCATCTCCTCCTCAAACTCCTGACTGTTTCTGTCAACAACCAGCACTGAAAATCTTAAGCTAAGCACCAAACTTTGCTAAAAATCCCTTAAATAAGCTTCAATAACGCAAAGCGCAATCAAGGCTTATCTCTCACCAGTCAATTAACCAACAAAAAACAATTCATCATCAGCATGAGTGCACCATGAGAAAGACTGTCACCTAATAGTCTAATTTCACAGATGAAAAGCATGACTTTTAAATGCATGCAAATCAGCACATTCAGAATCAGTTCGTCACAGCAGCTCTTATCATCTGTTTATCATCTAGGTGTTATCAGAGCGTCCGTTTTGAACGTGTCCATTCAAGCCCAGTGTGCTCATTATACAGAAAGACAATAAAAGCGTGCTTTGATCTGAACTCAGCGGTCACAGATCGGTTTTAAGGGAAAAGGTCAAAATGAATACATTCAACCAGACACTTATTATCACATCTATAGGGAATACAGACAGATGAGATAAATGACTGGCCTTAATAAAGGGTGCTATTTTAAGATGATAAAGAATGATAACAGTGCATGCATGAATGCATTGAATATTCATGATGGTGAGAATATTCATGAGGCTCTTTAATTGAAGTCCAATGTGAAACATTTGCAACCAATTTTACTTCCATAAAGTGAGAGTATTCAACAAGAAAACAATGTAGTACTTCATTGTATCCATTTCGGATTAAAAACAAAAATTTTAAATGTGTTAAAATAACAAATAATGCCCACTTGATTTCATGTGGACTTCAAAAAATGCCTTCAACACCTATACATTAACCCTTTACTTAAGGAATTTAAATAAACTGAGAGTTTGCTGTAAATATGCTGAAAATCCTCTGCTATTTTGTTGTTGAATAATAAACGAATGCCTGTGAGTGACAGGCTGAATCACCTCGGGGTTTGATCGTCTTCTTTGACATGCACTCTGTAAATGTATTTCCCGGGCATGAGAGAGAAGATGTCGCCCTCCTTTAGGCAATGCCACTGGTCTTTCTCCAGTGGCTGAGGGGCAGCCACAATGTTCGTCTGAATAAAACATGGGTTCAGATGTGTCTGGAGGATATAAATGAGAGGAATACTGCTCAATCACAAGCAAATAACAATCCTTTTTGCATACATGTTTTACATACAGGCCTAGTAGAAACAGGCCGGAAACAATGGCTAAATATTTTTAAGGCATGGGCACTAAATGCTAAGCCATGGCTTTAACAATAATTTCTCAAAAAATTAAATTAAATTAAAAATATTATATACATAATGGTATATATACACATTAGTATTTTTTTATATTTTAAATTCCCTTTTACGGTATCTTTTGGTTTTCATTTTAATTTTAGATTTAGTCATTTCGTTGTGTCATATTTGTTTGCTTTGTATACTTCTAATTAGCTATATATACTTTTTTCTGGTCACACTAAGGTCTGGTTCTCACTATTAACTAACAATATATTATGGCTTTTGCCTCAATAAACTCAGAAGTTGCTGCTAATGAATAGTTATTAAGGCAGTCATTACTTTTAGGAATGGAGTGAATTAAGAGATCTAAATTATGGTCATGCAGAATAAGGCAATAATATGTGCTTCATAATCACTAATAACCAGCCAATATGCTAGGAATATGCATGCTAGGCAATAGTGAGAAAATGGGTTTTTAAAATAAAGTGTTACTTTTATTTCTATTTATAGTTGAGTACTTAGCACAACTTAAACATTTAATAAAAAAATTTAGCTGTTTAGTTTAATTTTTTCCATCACAATTTTTTTTCCCCGATATTCCAACCCTATTTCATTTCAGAAAAACATTATTAATAATTTTAGTTAATAATAACAATACTGAATCGAGCTTATGCAGCTAGAAGTAATAATAAAAAACAATGCGTAATGAGTTATCTCAGTAAGGTGTTAATAATCTGAATATTCATGAGTTTTCTGAAATCAAGGACTTTTTATATGCTCAGAAACGAAAGATCAATGGAGGTGAACATTACCCAAATGCAATCATTGTTGCCATGACAGCATGACTAACGACACATGTAATTAAGAGAGACAGCAGCTCAAGAGAGAAAGATGCGAGAAGAGAGCTCCTATTTAAAAACTTTTGATGTCTTATCATCAAAGGCGAGTGTGCTTTTATTCGACAGAAGAGTGGAAAATGACAAAACTACCATCACGGCTCCCAGCTCACATCAGATGACTAATAAAAACCTACAGGCTTCAGCCGCAGCTGGCCCTTCAGGTTCTCAAGGATGCCATGGTTTCGGGACACTCTCTTATCATTGACCTGGTGCAGAGCAAAGACAAAGTGAAATGATGATATAATGGTACACGATATCTTAAAAAGCATGAATGTTTCTGGTGAATAATGGTGCAAAAGATTTTTTTAAAAAGAAATTTCAAATTTTCTTCAACAAGTATGTATTCAGCTGATCAAAAGAGACAGTACAGAGATTTATAATGCTACAAAACATTTCTACACTTATATAAATATAAATACCAATTCATTTGAATGTCGCAGTTTCCACCAAAAACTAGTTTTCTGTACTAATAGTATTAAGAAATGTTTCTTAAGCAGCAAATCAGCATTTTAGTATGATTTCTAAAGGATCATGTGACACCGAAGACTGGAGTAATGATGAAAATTCATCTTTGCATTACAGGAATAAATTACATTAATTCTATTAAAATTAATTAAAATACTTACATTCAAATACAAAATATTTCTTTTAAGTTGTAATAATATTTCACAATATTAATGTTTCGTTTTTTTGCTGTCAAATACACTTAAAAAAATCGTATCCACTCCAAATCTTTGAACAGTAGTGCATGTATTCCTATATGAAGGGCATTCAATGTCACTTCCAATCATAAATGTCCAATGGCACCCACCACTATCATAAACACTGCGCGCTGGAGCTCAGTGTCATTCATCATGTGTAGCAGAACATTACGGTGACACCATGAGGTCACTTCACTGTGATCTGTCTGATTTAAAGACCCCATGATACGAAACGACTCGAAGAGCACAGCTTTCTGTTTTGTCTTGACATATTAACTTATGAAACAGCACGTTTTTTGCAAGACAATGTCATTTATTTTTATGCAAAAGGCTGTCAACTTATATGTGTACACTAACTAATAAGCTACCTTAAAGCAAACATGATTTCATGGGGTCTTCGAAAACTATTCTATGCTTTCTAACCGATGCCAGGACTCCTGAGGTTTGTTAGTACAGGGGGTTTTCAAAGTGTGGGGAATTTGTTTTATCAATTAAAAATATATTTTTTAAGCCTGCCAATATAGGTATAACGAGCGCTTTATGAGACCCCTTCAACTTGTGTGTGTGTGTGTGTGTGTGTGTGTGTGTGTGTGTTGGAGGGGCGCCATTTGGGTAAGTTTTGTCAAAAAGGTCTTAGACTTTGAAAACCTCTGTGTTAGTACAATGCAAAAAACATTTCTGTCAATTCATGGACCACTCCATCACCACAGTCTCACCTATTTCTAACCCTCACACATAAGAGCTTGGGTGCCATCTTGAGGGCTTTGCTTGTCATTGCTGAATGATAAATGGCCGATGCATGAAACTGAAAGTAGCACGTTTTTTGTGTTCCACATTAAAACCAAAATGAAGAAAACATTCAATATGCCAAAAACATGTATCTATATAAACCCACTGCACATGATGCAAAAATACAGACAGAAATGTATTTGTGTAAAAGTGCACAGCAGACTTGGCTCAAGTTCAGCCACTTAAATTATTATTAATTAATATGACTTGAGAATTTGCACAATGGAGAGAACATGCTATCTAATATATTTTGAAGACAGATCATTGAAAATATACTGCATACTAGTACTAATAGTCCACTTACCCCTAGAAAAGGTCCTCTCCCCAGGACAGTTTCTCCATAGGGCAGCTCTACAGGACTGCCACCGTCCACCTGCTCCAGCTCAAAGCCTGGCATCTGTGCATAAGAAGACACACAAACCTGTTTGGACTTCAAGTTCACCAAGAAAACTTCTGTAAAGTGTGTGTACAAATGCTGTAAAGCAGATTTGGGCTCTCACGCGCTGCTGTTTCAAAACTTTCTCGGCATAAACCCTCCCCTTATTACATTAAGAAATAAATCACTTACTATTTAATTAGGTCGCGAAGACGAATTCGAGTCAACTTTTCGCTGCTTGGTGTGCATGAAAAACTGTGTGTGGACTGAGATGTGTAGTAAGAAATGAATAATAATGTTTATTTTCGGACTTCCGGTGAACTCCACGACGAGCATGCGCTGTACAAACACGCACGTGGGACCCTTTCTAAATGTCTGCCCACAAAAGTGCAAACATTTAGTGCCTAAATGATGAAAGCTATAACCTATATGACTCAAACTGTGCACTACACTGACACAAAACAACTTTAAATTTCCGCTGGAGAGACGCGCATGCGCAGAAGGAAAGGGGCGCGGTTTGCCTAGTGACGTTTCCGGCGTAAACAAACGCAGACGTTTAAATCCTCAGCTGTCAGAGAGACGTCACCGTCGGTATGAATCTTTACAAATAACATCTTTAGTTTATATAAATATCATTCATTAGTCGTACAGAATACAAGTATATAGATGTGACCGTTTCATGTTTGTTTTTAAAATCTGTTTTAGACACTGGTTAGCTAGCTTCGTTGGTGGCTTTGTCCAGATACTGCGATCGTTTAGTTACAAGCACGTTAACGTTATAACTTTTGTGTTGCTGAGATAACGCATTATTTGTCTTATGAGACCACAAAACTAGTCATAATGGTAGTTAAAAAGTCATCTCAATTCTGAATAAATAAGCTTTCCATTGGTGTATGGTGTATTAGCATATAGGACCGTATTTGGCTGAGATACAATGATATAAAAATCTGGAATCTGAGGGTGCACAATATATATATATAGAGAAAGAGAGAGAGAGAGAGAGAAAATTACTTAAAGCTGTCCTAATGAAGTGTCTAGCAATGCATATTGCTAATCAAAAATCAAGTTTTGATATATTAAGGTAGGAAATCTTAAATGATCTTTACTTAATATCCTACTGATTTTGGCATAAAATCTATCATTGTAGTGTATTGTTGGCTATTGCTACAAATATAGCCGTGCTACCTATGACTGGTTTTGTGCCCCAGGGTCACATATGTTCTGTTATACCAATAACTGGTGAAAATAAAACTGAAACTGTTCTAGGACACTGAGAGATGCAGAATGTCTGTAAAAGGAGCCACAGCGCCATCTCCAGCCGAGATAGAGGATCCAGCATGATTTCTGGCGACCAGGATCCACTTCAGCAGAACTTTACAGAGGCCCTTCCTACAGAGATGAGTGTTAGGATCTTCAGTGAGCTGGACGTCAGGAGTTTGTGCCGGGCGTCACTCACCTGCAGACACTGGAATGATATAATCGAGGACAGCGATCAGCTGTGGAGGAGCCACTGTCTTACGGTGCTGGCTATTTGTAGGAGGGAGGTGGATGGAGACAGGCTTGCTGGGTGTTCATGGAAGGTTTGTGTTAAAATTCTGCCGTTTTGTTCCTATCTCTGCTGGTTGTTTCTTATATACCTTTCCTTTTTTGTTTCAGGTCACTCTTGTGCGTAACTACAGGAAAGGCTGTGTAAAGCAGAGGTGGCTGAAGGGTCGATACAGTAATATCCGCTCTGCTGACGATATCCCGCCCAACAGCATGTGTCCACTGGACGTGGAGACCTGGGGAGAGATACTGGAGGCGGAACTGGATAGATAAAGCAGAGAGAGACTTTTGGGATCCTGCCAATGGACTGAAATATAGCTGCGTCTACAATGGAAGCACTATGACTTAAACACTTGCTGGGCAAATCATTTTAAAATCGGTATTGCATAAAAGCACAAAGACTGTGGAGGTCAGAATACATGATAATGTGGCTTTTTTAATTGTATTACCTGAGACTGTAATAGAAAATGAGGTTTTGTATGATGGAATGATTTTATAGATGGAACAGAGAGAGTTTTTTTGTTTTTGTATAGATTAACAAAACTCATTTTGCACATTTATTGTATTGATTTTTGTTAATTTATTTAATTTTTTAGAGTCACTGCCAAAAAGCGTTTTTGCCTTAAATCATGCAACTATTATTTTATCAAAGCTAATATATTAATGAATATTATGTTACCCAGTGCTTTACTTCCTTCTTCAGTGCTGGCCTCTCTTTCTATTTCTGTTGCTATCTGTGTGCATATGTCTTTATAACCACATAACCCTTTAAAACAAAATAGAAATATTGTTACATTTAAAAGCATGTAAAACGCCTTTTTTCATACGTGCATATTCATATTCACTATGTATGAACTAGCACTGTAATATGGCATGCTGTAAAATGGAAAGCCTATTTCATTTTAAAAAGTTTGTTCCACATGTTTTATTATTAGAAAACTGACTGCATTTTTTTTCTATCTTATCCCCTCTTTATCTCCGAATGGTAACTGTAGGTGATGCGCAGCCGTTTCACCCTACAGCCCAAGACTGATTGCCCACTGAAGCTAAGCAGGGCTGAGTCTGGTCAGTACCTGTATAGGAGGCCTCCTGGGAAAACTAGGTTGCTGCTGGAAGAGGTTGTTAGAGAGGCCAGCAGGGAGTGCTCACCCTGTGGTCTGTGTGGGTCCTAACACCCCAGTATAATGAGGGGGACACTATACTGACAAAGAGCACCGTCTTTCGGACAAGACGTTAAACTGAGGTCCTGACTCTCTGTTGTCATTAAAAATCCTAGGATGTCTTTCAAAAAGAGTAGAGGTGTGACCTCGGCATCCTGGCCAAATTTGCCTATTGGCTTCTGAACATCATGGCCTACTAACCATCCCCTCATCTACTGATTGGCTTCATTACTCTGTCTCCTCTCCACCCGTTAGCTGGTGTGTGGTGGGGATTCTTGCACAATATGGCTGCCGTCACAATCCAGACTGAAACTAACACATTATGTAAACCCCTTAGGAGAATTGACAGAAAAAATTGCATTATCTATAATAGTAATATAATAATTATGAAATGTGAATAAAAAATATGTATTCAAATGAGAGAAGAGAAAGGCAAAAAATAAATACACATGCAGAAGTATATGTAGTACACATGCTGTACATAACTGAACAAACTCAGTCAGAAGCTAGTGAGGTCAAAGAGTCAATTTGACAGTTGAGCCCTGAATAGTGAACTTCAGTTTTTCTAGAAAGGAATGACAAGAGATATTTTAACAAAGATGTAGTTGAAGGTGGAGTTGGACACTTCCAATGTAGCAAAAAACAACAACAAAAACTTAGTAACTTTTTAGTCCTATCAGACCAAAAAGATAAATAAATAAAATAAAAAAGGATGCTAAATCTCATGCTGAGTTAAATTAAATTAAACAATTTATTAATAAATTAAAGACTTTAATTGTTGGACTGTGGTGGTATGGATTAAATCACAATTACTGAGATGTTTTTTTTTTTTAAAATCAGCTGTTTGGACTCTCATTCTGACGGCACCCATTTACTACAGAGTATACATTGGTGAGCAAGTGATGTAATGTTACATTTACAAATGAAGAAACAAACTAATTTAGATCATGGATGGCCTGAGAGTGAGTACATTTTCATAAAATTGTGTATAATGGATGAATCTGAGATAAAACTATTATAAATGTGAAATCAGAAAATAACTTGCATATGCGTATCTGATTATTCAAACATATATTAATTTTCATTGTATTAGTTAAAATGGCATATGACTCTTTTATTGGGCCATTAAATATTCACACACATCCTGTTTCAGTTAGAACTAATCTTTTTATAGCACTGCTATTATTTGTTGCAAAGCTTTCTGCAAAGACAAAAATAGGTTTATAATTAATTCAGTTAATTAATGTTTTGTTAACATTTCAACCTCACCAATCACCTAATAGTGTTTTGTGTTTAGTAAATTTAAAATGTAGTTTTTTTTTCACTATAAAAATGGCCCAGTGGCCACTTCGAGAAGCACCACATGATTCTTCAGTTTCAGCACTTTGGACAGAGACCCTGTTTAATCTCGAGGATAACGGATACAGACGCTAACACAGTGGCATCAGGATCTAAATCTAATGCGTAATTAACTATTTACAATATTTTGGAATCCTAAAATACAAAACACATGAGTGAAATACATAAACAAATAATCGAGGGTAGCAGTGCCTATTTTAGCGTGAGGTTGTTTACGCAGCGCAAAACTAATGGCCATTGGTGTATTATATGAGCCCAGCTTAGCCATATGCATGTGTACTGATGTGTGCTGCATGGCTAAAATGGGTGTGATGGCTTGTGTATACGTCAGAGCATCTCTCAACAGCTTCCTGGGACCATCCGCCATCCCGTTAATGACGGGGAGCCCTGGAAAAAACATCGACCTCCGTTATCTCGCGAACATGGCCGACGTTCCAGCGATAATAAACATCGCGATTTCCCTGAAAATCCAACCCAATGACGGACCCGTGTTTTACAAAGTGGACGGGACGAGGTTCGGCCAGAGCAGGACAATCAAATTGCTAACGGGATCCAAATACAAAATCGAGGTGATCGTGAAGCCGGGCAGCGCGGAGGCCGCGTAAGTCGAACGCGCGATTAAACTGATCCTGTCTATATGCTTCTGATATGATGTAGGTGATTGCATATAAATAGCTCTTAGCACTCGATGTTTGTCGCAATACTGAGGTCGAAAGGTGCACCTGCGCTGATGTAACAAATTAAATGTATCGTATAGATATTGCTAAACAGACTTCTGCATGCATGCATGCTCATAAGACGAATCTTTATTTGCGCATTAGCTTGCCTTATTTGGAAACGCTGTAAAACTAAGCCAATTTGGATGTGTTACAAAAGCACGAGCCTTTAATGTTTAATTGACAGAAGGAATTTCAGATGTGTGTCAAATAAGCTAAACAAGCAGATCGAATGACGCTTGTTTCAATGGGATTTCAGCACAATGGGAATCGGCGGAAAGAGCTTCCCTTTGGAGCAGCAGTCCAAAGATGACGAGCAGATCGTCTACAATGGCACCTATGACACTGAGGGAGTGCCACACACCAAGAGCGGGGACAGACAACCTGTGCAGGTCTCCATAGAGGTAACACAGCCCAGCCGGGATTCGGAATACATTAGAATAGCATAGAATTCATTTTGAAGTAACATGGAGTTTATAGATGCTAGATAGATGTTCATACTGAGGATTAGGGACTTGACACTAAGTGTTAGATTTCACTTGTAAGCTAAATGATGCCTCAAACTACTGAGGAGATTGTGTGTGTTACACATGATTTGTACCTGATGACATATGATAAAACAGGCAAACAAATTGTAGTTTTTAAGTCATATCTGTTGGTCAAAATGTCATACAGATTGGGGGATGGGCTATTTGACCTGGCCCAATAAGAAACGGTCCTGAACTGCATACAGCAACCTCATATAGGCTAACACCATGGCAACAGGGCTCTGGAAATCATGTCAAAATATGTCTCCCCCCACCACCCATTACTTTAAATTTATTTAACAAATTTGAACTTCTTTATTTCTGTTTTATAGCCATTAAACTTTACAATTTAAGGCAGCAACTGAACTTAAGCTGGGGAAATTTTTAGGAGAGATTTTGTTTCCTAATTATACAATGTAGATGTAAGCAAAATCTTATAGGTCAATATAACCCTTGCAGTTAAATTATTATTACTGTGTTTCAGTAGTGACAAGTTTGGGGGGAGGACGAATATTCCAAGACTTTCTGAAAATACAAGATTTAACTGCACAATAGAAATGTGAATCTTGAATATTACACAATTTGCATACATACAATTAAAAAATAAATCCAACTCTGACTTTGGACCAATTCTGTAGAATGGCCCATATATATTTGGGCAATATTATTATGTTATTTACAATATTTATTAACAGTACACTTCAAAACATACAACATGTTTAAAAATGTACACTCATATATTGCTAGTAAGTTTCAGTAAAGATTCACTAAAGCTGTTAAACATGAATTGAACCGTGTGAGCGAAATTATATTTTCTTGTAATGCAATAATCTGTTTTATTTACAACTCTTTTTGGAGTGCAACCTAAAATATTTGCACATTATTGTATAACTAAATCTAAGCAGGTTGCTACTGTACATGTATATACCCATGTTTAAATGTATAGTTAACATATCATGTTTTATTTTTTTTTACAGTGTCAAAGCACTGTGTTCATTTTGCATGGGTATGCAAGCACCACCCTTCTGTAACTAAAGACAAATCAGTCAGCCAACTGATTGAGTATACAAAAATAACTGAGCTGTAAAATGTTCCTAACCTTCCATCTTTTGTTGCCAGTTCAAAGATGCCGGCATGTTTGAAACCGTATGGCAAGTGAAATACTACAACTACTACAAGAGAGAGCACTGCCAGTTCGGCAACAGCTTCAACTGCATCGAGTACGAGGCCAAGCCCAACGAGACCCGCAGCCTCATGTGGATAAACAAAGAGGTCTTCCAGTAAAAGATGAGCAGAGCAGCAGCAAACCTGCACAATATGTCCTGTAACCATCATGGGGTCGCTGTGTGCGAGATCGATAACTGCAAAGTGCTCAAGTGCAATCAGATGTGACTATTAAAGGCTCCAAACAAGTGATCCATCAGGGTATCTGTTCACCAGTCAAGCACTGCATCTATTCATTGTACCACTGCTCATGCATGATCCGAAAGTTTCAGTCCGAACAGAATTTCTCCCCATTTATGTCTCTTTCTCTGTATCTGGCCTGAGCTGGTGAAACTATGAAAAAGATGGTGATATTTTGGGTGAAGGGTTATTTGAATGAGACCGAATTTACAGCTCTCTCTTGGTCTTTTGCAAAGCACATGTCAGCTCTATTATGGTTACAAACACACCGAGACCATCTTTCATCAAGACTCAGATGAGAAAACTACACTGCAGGCCTGTATTTACCCCAGCGGTTTGCTGTTTTAGAGACAGGCAGTGCTCCAATGCTTGCTCAAAAAGGTGCTGTATGAACATACACAGGCTATACATGATACTCTATATTAGTATGTATAATGTAATATTATATAAGTAAAGACCGGTCAGTTAATTATGTGGTCTTTTGGGACCAGCGTAAAACAATTATTTATTTGTGACAGGCGTGTGTGTTTCTGTATGGTGTGAATGGATGT
Source organism: Enteromius mattozi (assembly GCA_032359235.1). Taxonomy (NCBI): domain Eukaryota; kingdom Metazoa; phylum Chordata; class Actinopteri; order Cypriniformes; family Cyprinidae; genus Enteromius; species Enteromius mattozi. Next base: position 3,698,633 of record JAUMHE010000001.1, on the reverse strand, counting down.
TGAATTACTTCCTATTTTGTGTTACTGTTTTTCACTGCTTAAACTGTTATATAGGTTGCCTGTTTTTCACAGAAGCATTAGTTCGCTGGTGAGAGTTAGATGTGAATCAGAAATGCAGTTGCTTAATTCTATGCCTATTTTTACTCATATTCTGATTGTTTGGTTGCTCGTGGGGTGCCTATGTGTGTTGCTGAATATCATTCTTGAATTTTCTGTGACTTGGAGCCAAACTTTTGACCTTTTTGTAAGAATATCTTGTTGCTTAAAGTTCTGTTCTGTTTTGAAAAAAAAAAAATCATTATGGTTTAAGAAAATACCAGCCAATAAAAGACAGAAAGAAGAAAGAAAGTACAAAATATGCAATAAATCGAAAATATTTATGTGGTGGTTGTTTTTAGCTTAGAATTTTTATATAATTTAGTAACCTTATAGTTAATATACATTAAAGATGACCAGATTATTTATAACATCACATTATATCTGAACAGACAGCTACTGCTAACTAAACATGTTTTGTTATTTTTTAAAGAGTATGTTTATAGATATAAAACTAGGACACTTTAAAATGCAAATGCTTGCATATTTAGAAATAGTGTTAAAATTATATCACAAAAAATCACAATAAAACACTCTAAAATAGATTAAATGTGCCACAGTAAAATCGGGAAAATAAAGATAAACATTATTTAAAAAGTGAAAATATTAGATATTAAGCTGCACATGTAAAAAAAAAAAGAAAATGCATTTATGTGGATTATTAAGCCATAATTCTAATCATATTTATTACAAATAACAAAACTTTTATTTAGAAATGGTCACAGTAAGTATTTTAAAAGCAGGCTTTATGATAAAGGCCTTTTAGGACATATACGAATCAAGAAAATAAACACAATCATGTAAAACTTCTCATGTAAAACACTGCTTAAAATGTATATGTATCAAAAACTACTTTATACTTTTCATTTTATTTAGGAATAGTCACAAAAAGTTTTTTTAAAAAAAGCAGACCATACAATAAAAGCCCTTTAGGACATAGATGAGTCAAGAAAATAAAAAAGTAAACATATATTAAGCTGCTCATGTACAACATTGCAAAAAATACGTATATATGTGTAGTTTTTAGCCATAATTTCAATCCTATTTATTACAATTAAAGTATTAAATAGTTGTAATAACATTTTATTTAGAAATGGTCACAAATTAATGATAAATCAAGACAATTACTAAAACAATGGTTGAAATTTTTGAAAATTAGATATTAAGCGGTTCATATAAAAATTACTTAAAAACCCCGTATATATGTACTTAACCATAATTAATCATATTTCCTACAAATGACAAGAACTGTTTTGTAACTTTATTATCTTAATCAGATAACGCAGCATGTGCCGATACTGAAGGCCATAACAATTTAGAAACTGAAATATCTTTTGTTTAAAGTAAGCTAATAACGAGTCGAATTCCAGTCCATCCTCTCCTCTTCATTAAAGTCAAACACAAGGTTTCTCTTTCAGACCTGAGATGCAAAATCATTTGATCAGCGGTAATGATGCAAATACTCGTGCATTGACTGAGAGAGAAAATAAGGCAGAAATACCCGGATGTGCTGTTCTAACGCACCTCCCCCCACCCCCCCGCTCCGCCGAGTCTCCCTCCCTCTCTTTCTCTCCACCACCAACTCAACCCACTGCCTCTTCCCCCTCCGCTGCGGACCTAACGCTACCGAAGCCACTGCAGTGAATCCGTCATCCGTCGACTGAAAGCCCGAGGAGAAGAAAATCCCTGCGACTTCCTCGCGCGGAAAAATAACCGTCAGCGACCGTTCAGTTCCGCGAGACTCTGCACAAGGCGAAGACAAGCCCGGCGACAGAATGGTAAGGCTCCCTTACAGCCCTAGCTAAACCGCTGCAAACATACCCGAGATAGCAGATATCACGGATACGGTTCAATCGGGCGTTTAACGCGCGCTTCTGGAGCCGCGACGGGCTGGAAACGCGCTCGCGGTGTCGTGATCAAAGCCGTTGTTGATAAAACAGAGCCATGGCTGTCAGTGTGGCCCACGTTCAGGGCTGCTAGGCTCTGTACGCTGTGAAGGGAGAAACACAGACGGAAAACACGTCGCTATCTTATAGATTCCGGTGTAAATACTGCTTCTGAGCGAGCGCGGATCAAACGTAATGGCGCGGCGGGGAAAGAGAAACATTGTGTGGCAGCTAACGTTAGTAGCTGCTGCTCAGTCGATACGGCTGTCAAGCTGATCGAGAGCTGGTTTGCGTGGAAAATAGATCCGTTCACAACTTGAGTCGAGTAGTCGATTCTACAGGAAAAGCCTGACTTTGCTTGGCCATTAATTATAAATTGGGGTTTACTAAATTTGGGGACCTTTTCTATCCCCCCCCCCCCCCCATTTTAAATGTATGTTTACTCGTTGCAGAGTCAGAAGTGTGAAAATGCTTTGCATATTTTCATAAAAACATGTGAACACATCATTTGATGTTAATTTGAATCACGGTGCCAAACACTTCTGTCTTTACCACCATGCCAAGCATTTTAGACTACAGTTGTTATTAATTATGTTAATATAATTATATTTGGTTATGATGTGATGCTAATTTGCCAGCTTTAAGATTTATTAGATGTCGCTGCCCGAGCAAATAGTATTTAGAGGTTTAAATCTAAAAATATCGTTGATGAACTGTTAATGTGGCCTTATTGTTATGTTAAGTCAGGTATATGTTGCAACTGTTCAGTGACATGAGAAGTCCTGTTTCAAAATTATGATGTTGATTCAGTTAAGTCCGTATCTGAAATCATACAGTAAGTTGAAAAATGAGCAATCCACGGTTATGAAAGCCTGCAAATATCCTTTAGATCTATTATACTTAACCAATGAATTTGTGCAAAAATAGAGTTTGAATGGATGCATGCCTTTATGAGATTAAAAACAAAAGACACGGGAAGAATATATTTTATATCCTATCCTAACTATGAATGATTGTTTGGTTAAATTTGATTTTATTTGCATTTTTTCCACTGCTGTCCGTGATCTTATCAGAACAGGACTGCAGCCCATTTTTTGGGTCTTCATTTCTTTGAACGGAGGTTCATTGGTCAGAAGGTGTGAGCCTGTTGTTTGTCTGTTATAGGCATTCAATTTAACCTCAATTCACACTGAATTGCTACCATCCGCAGGGTGGCCGATACAATGCAGGATATATGTATAATTAATGATAGCAAGCGAAAGAAACACAATATAAATTTTGGAACTGACACTAGTTGGAATGAGCGCTTTGTTTAGTCAGCTCAACCAATGAGAGAATCTCGGCCTGCATATCAGTGTATCAATGCAAATGACCCTATAAGAAGACACTCAATGCACTCAATTCGAAGGATAGAAATGTATGCATACTTGGGATGCATAGCATAGCATTACATGCTCCAAGGGCTTCGCAGACCTAGATTTAGCCTAGTCTACCAACACCATGTCTTTATTTCATTTTAATATCTATATCTCAGACAGAAGGCTCAGTCAAAATCAGAGAGGGTTTTTCACATATGCTGTGTACATTCAAACGGTGCATAAAAATATGGTGTTTCTTTGACTTTCCACAAGACAAAAAAAAAAGAGTATTGGTCAGAAGAGTGAAATATGTAAAGATCGTAGTCACTCCCTCAGCTGTTGTATTAGAAACGCTCACGCAGCGGCATTGGCTAGTTTTCTCTAATTTAATGCAAAGGTAATAAAACAAAATATAGCGTTAGGAATGTACATTATATATTTTTAAAATGTAAATAAAATATAAACCCGCTGTCGTTTTGACCAGAAGATAAACATTGCTACATTTGTGATTCCTCCACCTCTTGCTTAGCTTTGAGGCGTCTCTCCTTGCCTGTCGACTCGCTCATGCTTGAGACCATATAACCAGATGAAGTAATCCTAAACCCTCAATCCACTTTAAGTTAATTTGCTGTCTCTCTACCACTAAAGTCAAAATAGCACAGGGCACTCAACCTTAGCTAACCTACTAGCTGTGGCAAAACACTGTCTGTTTGTAGTGCACTGAGCGTTCGGACTAATTTTAGAGGGAGGGACATACTGAAACAGCTATGTTTAATACAATAAATTAGAGAAGTCTGAGAATAGCATCCGACCTCGCAGTGACTCAAGTGACCTGTCTCACACAAGTTTAATATACTTCCACACACACTTATGTACACACAGCATGGAAATACACCTCCTTTACTATCTCTACTATGTGCTTTATCAGTGTGCTTGATTTTTTTATTTTATTTTTTTTCTCTGATGAATAGAAAATGTCTCCTTTTTATTTTATAGTCATGAAAAGGCTCTCCACAATTGTAAACTATGAAACTGTAGTAAACATTTAACAGAGAGCTCTAGATATTCTGGAAGTTGATCTAGAAACATCTAGGTACAGTGATGTCCCAGTTTATCTCTACATTAGGTTGTGGCAGCTTTGGTTTCTCCCTGCAAGTCATGACAGGTATTGAGCACACAGCTCGATGAAGGCATCAGTCCTTCTGTTGACTAGAAACAACATGATTTTTGTCTGGGAGGTCACACCTATCGACTTTTTTTCCTTTCTGAAGTCTAGCACTCTGCTTGTCTTATCCAGTTCATTTAAAAATGAAAACTGTATTATTTTCTTTCCCATTAATAAGATGTTAATCACAATGTCACAAAGTATTTTATGTTTACCAAGGCTGTATTTATTTGACCAAAAAATACAGTAAAAGTAATATAGCATTACTCCAGTGTCACACAATCTTCCAGAAATCATTCTAACATGCATACAGCTGTAAACAGTTATGCTGCTTAATATTTTTGTGAAAGCCATGACACATTTTTAGGATTTTATTGATGATTAGAAAGTTAAAGTTATTTAAAATAGAAACTTTTTTACTGTTATAAATGTCTACGGTCACTTATGACCAATTTAAAGCATCTTTACTGAATAAGAGTATTCATTTCTTTAACAAAAATTACTGGCCCAACCGTGTATGTATACATTAGAATAATGTGAATCTTTTAGCATTAGATTGAGGGCAGAATTGCATCACTAATAGAGATAATGTTTTTAGCGCTGGTGTCCTCGTTACTGTGTTTCTCGTTGTCTTCTCTTTCTCTACTTTTCTTCTCTCTATCATGCATATTCTCTTCTCTCTCTGTCTCCTGCTATTTCTGCGTGTCCCAGTGTGCTGAAACTGGATGGTGATGGGGTGGCCTGATTTCTTTCCTAGCTTAATGCAGTGTGTATATCCACCCTAATGTATAACAAAGGAATGCCTGGGTGGTATGACTCTATTATGTGTCAGTCGCTAGAGATATTGCAGTTTCGATTGTGCTTGAAATTATTTTCCATTTATATTGGGATCAACACATTTGGTATAGTAATGTGAAATTATTTTGACTGTTTTCAACATTGATAATGATAATAAGAAATGTGTCTTGATCGTCAAATTAATATATATATATA
>JAUMHE010000001.1:3671233-3684104 GCA_032359235.1 Enteromius mattozi | reverse complement strand
GGCCTTAATCGAGAAGGCAGACTGACTAAAAGCAGTTTTCCTGAAATTAATAACACAGTCCCTTTTAAATGATCCTCATCTTTTGGAACAACTGATATTTCCTACTGGAAATGTAATATTGGTGTGCATTTTCTGACTCTGATCCTAGTTGAAATTATTGTATTGCAGTCCAGTCCAGTGCTTTTTTTTGTGAACGTGCAAGATTTACCTGAGCTCCATGCTGGTTTCAGAGGCGATCTGTACTAGTGCTGTCAAAATGGCTGGAAAACTCATTTTGAATTTGGTTACTTGAATATTATCGAGCAAAATATTATTAATGCAGGTTTCTTCAAAACAATAAAATAACATGCTTATCTATAAAAGAAGTCCATAATGTTAAATGAATGTTTATAAACAATAATTAATTAGCTTAATTACAAACAAAGCAGCATCATGTATAGCCTAGCTTAATGCAACATTTTTGCATTTGAATGTGGATTTTTATTCAAAATTTGACCCTTTTTTTTTTTTTTTTTTGACAGCCCTACTCTATACTTGAGGAGTTCAGATGAATCAACATAACTTGGTCCAGTTTTCTGTCCTTTCAATTTTCTCACCCTCAAATTTTCTGTCCTTTTTCTTGCAGAGTTCATTGAAGGCGTCTCTCAGTTCAGTGTCAAGGGCGACAAGGAGCAGAAGCTCCGCTGTGAGTCTCTTTCCATCTTGAATCTTGAACACTTTCCTCTAGTCCAAACCAAAATAAACACGAAAAAACCCTCATAAAACTAGTCTGTAGTGCACTGGGGTAAAGCATTTTATTACTTTTTCTGGTATGTTTTTTTAATTTTTTTATTCGTTACTTGTTTTTGCAGTTGCGTTCAGGATTTATGACATGGATAAGGATGGCTACATATCCAACGGTGAGCTGTTCCAGGTGCTGAAGATGATGGTAGGGAATAACCTGAAGGACACCCAGCTGCAGCAGATCGTCGACAAAACCATCATCAACGCAGACAAGGACGGGGACGGGAGGATATCTTTCGAAGAGTTCTGCGCTGTGAGTCCTGTCATTTTGGCTCTGGTTTTTTAATGTTGAGATACAGTGGAATTTGACACTCCAAGCACTCTATAAGCTGTTTTAATGACGTCTTGATATTGTTTACCTTTACCGTTGTTGTAGCTTGTATACATTGTGTGCACATTTTGGTCACTGATTTTGGCTGTAGCTGGAATGAATGAGTATTTCTGGATGCCAAAATAGTATAATCCAAGTATTGGTTATTACTGGGGCCAGTTGCATAAACTTAGCCTTCATGTTAAGACAGTGTCTTAAGAGCTAGTCTGACCAACTAGCAGTAATGTTTTTTTTTTTTGGGTTCAACTTAGACTAATATATATTTTTATGTAACTGAATTTTTAAAAACTGTGACCAGTCTTAAAGAAAAATTTAGCTGACTAACTTTTAAGACGAGTCTTAACCTTTTATGCAACAGGCCCCTGGTTTCAGAGTTTTCAGAGTCAACATGAACTTGATTCAGTGTCCATATGGTAGACTACTTGTCGAACAGCTGAGTAGTTATTGAGATTTTTGGTATGTTTTAGCAGTGGTGCTTTATTTAGTGTGTTATAAGAGTTTGCACAGTAAAAAAAATGTATGTCATTGAGTTTTTTTCCTCTGGTTATGAAATGCACTGACATTATTTCCCATCTGCCTCTCCCTTCTCTTCCGCAGGTGGTTGGTGGCTTAGACATTCACAAAAAGATGGTGGTGGACGTGTGAAGAGACGGAACAGGCCCTTCACTGAACACCCTCTTTTCACTTCTCCATTTCTGAGAATCAGCTCCAGATGTTCCGCTAACACGCTCTCTCTTTCTCTCTTTCTCTCGCTCTCTTTCTCTCTTTCAATGGAAGTATTTCTCTGAATGATGCCTCTGTTCCCCGTCTGTACTCCCTGAGCCTTGTGACGCCTGCCATCCTAAGTGTTATAGAGCATGAGATTCTTCTGTCCACGTTCTCGGGTATTTAAGGACAGTCAGAGACGACTTCTCTGTCGATTACCAGAGCGATTCAGTGTGGTGGAGAAGGAAGAGAGGAGGGTGTGTGTGCGTGTGTGTGTGTGTGTGTGTGTGCGTGTATGCATGCGTGTATGTTCTTTATTTTTCTTTTTGAAGGGGGGATTTTTTTTGTATTTATTTTGGTCCTGTCTTTTTTAAAGATGATCTAGGTCTACAGGGAATATGTGTATGTGAGCGATATATATGACTTGACACTTGATTTCAGTGCGACACGCTTCAAGCATGAAGTGCCAATCCAAACATATACGTGGGATTTAACAATAGCTCAATACTGAAACCGCTATGTGATGTTCTTCATGTTATGGGGAGATTAAAAAAAGTAATCAAGTTTATTATCATCAAGCTTATTGTTTTTTGTTTCCACCTCTTTCAAGCAAATATCTGCTTCAGATCTCACGCAAAATGCAAATCTGATTTGAATTTTCTACCGAGAATGTGTGCGTGTATATAAAGTGTGCTGTGTTAATATTGTCAGGGAGTTCATCTACCGTCTTGCTTTCTGATATACAGTAGACTAGGATAAAAAGCAAATATATTTGAAGTTGTGCACATATATACGTATGGTTTACTTTTAAGACCGGTGTTTTATCGCAGGGGTCGGGTGGGGAGGGACGATCAGATCACACCACATGTTACTGTAGGATGGAACAGTACCATCAGTAAAATTTCTGGACTTTTTTGTGTGTGTGTGTGTGTGTGTGTATTCTGGATTAATTACCATTTTAACACAGCAAACGACTAATTTTGATTTACCTCTCGACATTGTAGGACATTGTGGCAAACTGAATCCACAATAACACCTGATTTGAATATTTGTTTGTCGAAATATAAGGTTAATTTTTTTCCAACTTGACTGCAGGCAGCATTGTAAAGACCTTAGTAGCTCATATTTGTATATTAGGGACTGAAGGACAGATTGTGTGTTTTGTGGGTTCGGGTTTTTTCTAAGCTTTAATCGAGTTGGTTCGCAGCATGTTACCTGAGAGGGATCGTCGAAGTAGGCAAAACCAGATCTGACTGACTGATCAGTTTCTCTTTTCCTTCGTCATTTCAAAGATTGAGTTGTTCAAAAAAGGAGAGACCAAGCCAGACGCTTTCAACGCGGACGAATAAACTCGAAGCGTTCGGCCACTCCGCTATTTTGCTTTAAATGTGATTCTCCCGCGCAAACCGGCGTTTTTCGCGCCAGCTGCTGCACGGTGACGACGCTTAAATATGTCTTTCCCGAAGACCGTCGAGGTCTTGTGATGTGCTTGCATGATACGGGAGGGTTTCTCTCTCTTTCTCTCTTTTCTTTCTGTTGTGCATGTAGATCTGATTTTTGGGGGGGAAAGATTCTCTTGTTTACATATGAATCGTACTATTGAGATATTATAATCTGAATGAGTTACATATAAATATATGGACGTTGCCAAACTTTTGGTAAATGTTTAAATATGGAAATGATTTTAAAGCGAGTTTCTTCACTACATTTATCCATAAATATATTATTATTATTATGAATTGAAAAAATGTGTGAGTTATTCTGGATTGGTGTCCGTCACTCCCAGCGATTTCTTTTCTATTTTCTTTTCATTTTTCTCCTTTTCCCTTTCATGGTTTGGTTTGTTTTGTACAGAATGTGTTTGTTGATGCTCCTTCCTTGGTTTGTTTTGTATTTCTTTAGCTGGGGGTCAGGCAGCCATTTGAATAACTTTCGATCGGAGAGCCGTGGCGTTTTTTGGACAAAGGAAACATACAAGTGAATGAAAACGTTTCGCTTTTAGGTTTAACGTTTTGTTTCTTTCTTCATTTCTCTGCATGCTGCGTCATATGCTGTGGGAACCATTGAAATGTCATTCATGAAAATGAGAAATAAAATATTTGAGACTTGTACAACTGTTTTCTGTCCTTCTATTGAACCGCAATCAAAAAGCAGTGTTCATCACACATTTATTAATATACCACATGTGCCATCAGTACCATACATAGTTTTAATAAATAAAAGAAATAGCAAGAAATTCAGCTTTAGCAATGGATTTTATGAATTTGGTGCTGTTTTGTGCCGTTAGGTTTATTTCACTGTAAAAAGAAAATATTAACACTATGTTTGAATTCTGGGTAACACTTTGGAATAATGGGTCATTAACAAGTAACTAAGTAAAAGGTAGTACTGCACTAACTACAGTGATCTACTGCCTCACACAAATGTATGCTTCAGATTTAAAATACGTTAAATAACTTTGCTAAATTACTGAGTGGTTAGTGTTTTTCACTAAATGAATGGTCCAGATCACTTTCTGCATTACTGACCGACTAACACTTGAGTAATTAGTGAGGGGTTAATCTATTTTTCACTTTAAACATGTCACATACACCTAAAGGTGAGTAAAAGATCATTTTCATTTTTGGGTGAACTATCCCTTTAACTCCTCAGTGATTACTCACATAAATTAAAAAGTTTTATTGTATAGTCATACATTTTTGTGAGGCACTAGTGATATTTTCATTTAGGATACATATTGAAGTGATATAAAACAAAGTTCCCTAATTCAATCATGAACTTGTCAGCATCACTTCCTAATTATTAACATTTTAAATGAATTATCATTGTTATCATTTTTTTTTAAAAGTTTGAAATAAGCAGAGAACACTCATCCTTTCACAATTTCAATTTCTGTTAACAGCCTTTAACATTATTCTGTGTGTGTTACCAAATTCTGTTACATTCCACCTCATTTTGTACCTTGTGTCTATAAAGTATTATATTTAATAGAGAAATTAAGCGCCTGATCTTGACCAGAGTTTATTTCTAAACGTTTTCTGTTTTTTTTAAAAATACAGGAGTGAAAGCATTAGTCTTAAAGCTGTAATATTAGCTGTTTCCCGCTAGGTGTCAGTAATACACTACTGATGAACGACCTATTGAGGAAAAGGGAGAAACCCGGCCTGCGTCCCAACGTGCGTACTGTCCATCCTAAATTCTATGTAATATTAGTAAACTTCAATACTATTTAGTATGCACATTGGGGCGCAGAGCCAGTGTTGTGGGAAGGTTAGTCTATGGTTATAATCGGTCTGTATATATTAGTTTGGGAAAACAAAATTCATTGCAACTCTCAGAGAAGTTTAGATATTGAACCTACAATGGATCTAATCAGGCTAGCATTATGTAATATAGCTTAATATTCGACAGGTATGTAAATGAGTCTGTGAGGGATAAATTAGATATTACATTTAACAGTCATTTTTTGTTGATTGCATGATTAACTATTGACAAAATAACAAGTTATTCTCCCTACTTTCTCTTTTTTATATTTTGAATATTCCTTTCTGAATAGCCCAACACTTTTAAACATTCATAATGTTTGTGGACATTCACAGCCGTCAGGTGGCTGTAATTACACTGAGAAATTGGAGGCCACTCAGCCATTTGATTTACAAAATTCATTTTAATTTTGTTTTCACAACATTTCAATATTGCATTAATTACTGATGAACATATTTGAATTACCAATAAGTGGTTTGTTTAATTATGTCTTTGAAGGGCTTTTGTCTTTCAAATGAATGAAAATGCACCTTATTGGTTGAATATGGTTAATAGTCACATGATATGCATTTTTGGTATTTTTATATAAAACTCATTAACCCCCAGCAGTTTTTTTTCCCCCCAAATGCCAGTTTGGGCAAACTTTTGACAAAATGGAATTCATTTTCTTTCTTATTGTATATAGATTGTATATAGATTATCCTATTTAGACTATAAGTGATCTGATAACATTACTTAAATGTTAAAAATTTAGTACTAGCTACAATTCTTTTAATTCAATGTGGTGTCTAACCTGATTAAGGTCTATGTAACAAGCAGAAAGCGCACCTATGAAGTTTCCAAAGAAACATTTACCGAGATTGAAATGGTATTAGCATGTCTTCCAGAAGAAGAGTCATCTCGGTACCCAATCAAATTAAATCAGCCTAAACCGATTTGTTAGCCTCAGCTTGTTAAAACTGCTCTCCCAGCTTTATACTCGGGTCAGCAAGCGAAAAGATCCTTAAAAGTTGTTACAGAATAGCAGATAAAAACATCAATATGCTTCTTTAACTACTTCCTTTCGAGGACCGGCTTGTATTTCACATAAATGATAAATGGCCATGCTTATTCAGCGCAGAACACACTTACAAATATGACCCACAACAGCCTAATGCTCTCCTATTATCTCAATCCCATTTAAACCAAAGGCTACATTTACAAGACATTTTCCAACACGTCATTTTTTTTTCCCTTGCAGAAACCGAGTCCAGTACAGGATCTTTCTGCAGGAGAGATTCAAGACCAGCCGTATCAGTCAGCATCAGGTGAAGCACAACAGACAAATTAGAACATCTATCAATTACACACACACACACACACTGCTATTTCCCACACACATGCACAGACACCAGAAGACATTGATCCACTTCCAGAATCTGTGCCCCGGTAGGACAATAGTCTTGGCCTCGCAGGTTGGCTTTTCTCAGGCCCAGTGTCTAGGACAGCGAGGGATATTTTGTATCGGTGTCCGTACTGATTGGGAAGGAGAATAATTGATGAAAGTGAGAGAATCGGCGTAAAGCAGAGCGGAGAGCTGGGTTCAGCTGGAGTTCAGGTGTATTCTCAGGTGACTTTATTTCTGCGCACAGGCTGCTGATAAGCATGTTTATCGAGCAGACAAAAGGACAGTGAGGATACTGTTGCTTCAGTTTAAACCTGCTCTGCATCTCCATGTGCTGGCGACGGGACACCAGACGTACTCGAAGTGAGGCAACAAAACGCAATACAGGGATAAACGGCAGAGAATTTGTAATCCTATCAGTTCCCACACATTGAAACAATACAGATGTTTTTGATTTAGCAGACTGATTCGCTAATAAACCACTTAGATTCTGACTGATTTTGATGCTCTAAAATGAACCAACTCACAGACTGATTCGCCAACAAATCAGACATTACTATAGCTTTCAAGCTAATTCTGCAAAGAAAGTTAGCCAGCTAAATGAACAAAGGCATAATAATAAAAATGTCCAGAATCTTTCCAAGCCTAGAAAACACTCTAATTATACTAATAATTTACAAAAAAATGCAACAAAATCACACAGAACGTGTATTTCATATAGCAAAAAAAATCGAGGCCACTTTTCATTTATTTTACTTATTTTTCATTTGCTTGAAAGATGTGTATGACATAATTATTCATATTTGTTTCCGTACTAAACAGTAAAATATTTCAATAAAATTGAGTATGAAAATACTTATGAAATATAAAGACTATATGAATAAATAAAAATGTTATATTTATATAATAATACTATAAAACAAACAAAATCAAAATTCAATAATTAAAAAATAAGAAAAAAATTAACATTTATAAATTTACATATAAAGTAAAAATAAATGATGTGAACTGTTAGTATTTAGAAAACTAAAAAAGAAAAAGAAAAAAATAATAATTCTCAGATTAATTTCCATGACTCTCCCATTTATTTGTTATAAGTGAGGGAAAATTGCACAAAAAAACAAAAACAAAAAACATTTTTCAGTTTATTAAATGTCTATAGACTTTATTTAATGATTAATTAATATACATTTCTGTTCATTTCATGTGCTTAAAAGATACACTAAATAAATAGATGACATATATATATATACATACGTTTCCTTACTAAAGAGTAAATATTTAAACAAAATTATGAAAATACTTATGAAATGTTATTAAATTTAAAGGTTATATGAATAAATAAAAATGTTACATTTTTATTCAATTGATATAAATGATTGTTCGATTTTATGTCTTTGTCTATATTACTTTTTTAAAGCTTGGAAATAATCCTTTTCAAGTTCCCTAACAATTTCCAGCTTTCCCACGATGGTGCAGCACACAACTGATCAAACTTGATCAAACACAGCCCACCTCAAACATTTGACAAGCCACTAAACTGGTGTAAATGGGGATTTTTTTCCCCAGCTTTAACGACAGCCCCATCACCCTAATGTGTGTACTCACTAGTGGTTAATGAGGCAAAGACGCAGACCTCTGACTTCAGATATGTAATCCTCAGGTCAGCCCTATATCAAAACACACACTAATCTCTGCATGTATGACATCAAGCTCACCAGAACGCCCCATTCATGCTGTCCTCATCAGAGTTCAGACAACACACGGCCCAGGTAAGTGCCTGGACGCTCGGCTGCTCAGGTGAAACCGCATCTCCGGCCCGCGGGGGCTTTTCATAGTTCTGTGCGCTAGCTACAGTTACACACCGGCAGCCTGATAACAAGACTCGACTTTCAGGAGCACTCATGTGTGCCGCAGGTGTCCGAGGACAGCGGCGTCAGACAGGTGTCAGAGAGCTAATGATGAGAAACAGACCCACGCAGGAGCCTTGCACAACATTACACCCGTTTCCCTGAGAACTCACCCTCAGGACATCCAAGATGTAGATGAGTTCGTTTCTTCATCAGAACAGATTTGGGGAAATTCAGTATTACATTACTTGCTCACCAGTGGATCTTCTGCAGTGAATGGGTGCCGTCAGAATGAGAGTCCAAACAGCTGATAAAAACATCAATAATCCACTCCACTCCAGTTCAACATTTGCTTAGATTTCTGCTTGTGCTTGATCTCCTGATTTAGATGAGGCGATTTTTTCAGGACTGAAGCGACAGTTTAAAGTTATAATTTCTTAATGGATTTGTTTTATTTAGCTTCGCAAGATGGTCTTGTGGATTACAGTGATGTTTTTAACAGCTGTTTGGACTCTTAACCCATCCTTTTATGCCACAAATCAGTAGTATATTAAGTAAAGATCATGTTCCATGAAGACACTTTGTACATTTCCTACCATAAATATACCAAAAACTTAATTTCTGATTAGTAATATGCATTAAGAACTTAATTTGAATTATTTAAATGTGATTTTCTCAATATTTCGATTTTCAAATAGTTGTATCTTGGACAAATATTGCACTATCCTAAAGGCCAATTCACACCGCACAGACAAATGCCATCAGACTCCAAATTTTACTCTTATTAATGTCTTTGTGTGTCATTATTTGCATGAAAAGACGGTAAATAAAACAAAAGAGGCTGTGGGTGAAGCCATGGTTGTTGTCATTTAAAATGAAAAACTTTTCCACTTTTCACTTTTTATCACTTCTATGACTTATTTTCTAAAAAACACAGCTCAGTTAACATTTCATAACTGTGGAATTTGAAAATAAATGCATTATTAGTGTTTGGGTGGTGATATCACTCTTCATATGACTTGTATAAAGCTTGAAATTTTTTTATTAAAGATATTTATTATTGCCTTAATTACAATGACAATTCCAACTCAATAAATACTATACATTACTCATTTTAATATTCTGGGCTTCTTCGTTTAGACTAAAAAGAACAACAAAAAAAATAAAATCAACCAACCAAAGTTTGTAAAATTTCTTCTACATCATTATACATGAAGACCAAAAAATGAACAAGAGTGATTTAAAAAACGTGAACATTACATTTTTTAAAAGAACTGAAGGAAAATATTTATTATACAATTTACATAAAATATGCATAAAAGTGACTGAGATGAAAGAAGGCAGCTACTCCTGATTTTTAGTAATGACATCTGTTGAGAAGGTCAGCATACATCAGAAAAAGTGTTGATCTAGGATCTGCTCTCTGATACCCAAACAGGCATAATACTACGCATTGTTTTTTGAGCAGTCAAATGTTGTACGCATACAAAAAACAACAACAAGAAAAAATTGTTCCTTAAGTTTTGGTCCACAAACATGTGGCATGATGCGGAAAACTAGATCACTCCCATCATAATCTGTAAAACTGCAAAGATTTGTTGCTTTTAATGGGAATAGTTATTGCTGTGGTGTAGACGCACTGTAGCTCTTTATATAGACGTGTACCTCTCAGTGAATCAGACAGGAGCTCTGAGGTTCTGATTGGCCAGCATCCGGAGTCTCCGCCTCTCCATAGCCTGCTGCTTCTTCCTTTCGATCTCAGCATCACTGCACCTCACGACTTCAGAGTTACACACGTCTACAGAAAAACATTCCTTTTAAAAACCTTGATGCAAGTCAGATGTTTAATGAATATAATGCCAAGGTCTAGGATTTATTTTTTCTTAGGTATTTAACAGATCTAGTACCTATAGTACCTAGTACCTAAGTGTTTTTTAAATAAATTGGTCTAAAGTCATTGTAAAGACATTTATAAAGTTGCAGAAAGATTTAAATTTCTATTTTTGAGCAGCATATTAGAATGATTTCTGATAGATCATGTAACACTGAAGACTGGAGCAATGATGCTTTACATCACAGGGATAAATTACATTTTTAAATATAGTCAAATACACAGTTATCTTAAATTGTAATAATATTCCACAATATTACTGTTTCTGATCAAATATGCCTTGGTAAGCATAACAGACATCTTAAAAATCATTTAAAAATATTACTGACCACACTTTTCAATGGTATTATACATTCACTATGGTTATTTTGCATATGTAAAATTACCTGATTATCTAAAATATTGTCAATACTATTGATTATATGGATGTGTGTAAATGAAAACGCAAGCATAATTGCTAATTTAGTGAAAAATAATGGAAATATTCTTGATTATTTTTAGATTTTTATTTACAGTATTTTATTTATTATAATAATATTAACTAATATTATCAAAAATAAAGTTCAAATAGCCCTACATAACACTTGCACACCACAGTAATGAAGCAAAGAGCATGTGACATTAACTGTACCTTTGGAAATGACTGGAGCGGACCTGAACGAGTCACTGTGAGGCTTTTTGAACTGATGAATGTCTGCTGTTCTCACATCTGATTGGAGGACGGCCAGCACGGCCCTCTCATGACCCTGCTGTGTGGGGGGAACAGCACAGGTCCCCCGTCCCACCACAGAGGAGCTTCTCACCTGTTTGAATTTATACGGTCCATTACTTGAGGGGCCAGATGGTCCCGTTGCATCACATGACACATTAGAGCCGAGTCCTGCAGGCCCAGAGTTCACCGTATGAGCTTTCTCTCTGAACAGAGACACTGATGTGTTTGCACGGCACATGGAAACATTAGGCTTTTTGGGTGGATGAGGATGAGCAAACACTGCCTGCTGACTGGCCGTTTTGTTTTGTAGTGCTTTTGCTGTGTTTTGTTGGTTGTTTGCAGCGGGGGTTTCAGCGTTGCCAGATAACTCCTCAAAATTATCACACGCCTCACAAAACAGATCATCGTCCTCCGCTCCGTCATCCCAGATGTCATCAGACGCAAAAAAAGAGTCCAGGTCTTCATCTAAAGCATCACTAAAGCCATCTTTGGCTGTAACGGCATTCTCTCCTTGTTGTTTAATGCCTCCAGATTTTGGATTCTGGTGCATGCTGGGAGCATTTAAATGCGGTGGTTTAATAGTACTGAGGCTGGTGGATGGCAGCATCTCTTTGGTGTTTGGCTGGAAATGGTGCGTTGATGAAGCAGAATTGACCTCAGACGAATTTTGAATAACCTGAAGCTGTTGTATTTGCATCTTGTGCTGATTCTGTTGACCTTTAAAGCAACTTGGAGGAACTGGCAAAGCCTTACTTGTCGAAAAAACCTGATTTGTGCAATTATTTTCCATGTGATTTCCAATTCTTGGCAACCCTCCAAAGGGCTTTACCTGTATTCGAGAGTCCTGCTGAAAACTACACTCATTTTTTGTCTGTTGTCTTTGAAATGTGCCACATTTAACATCAGATTTAGCTTCTTGCTTTTTGTTTGTCGCTGCACTGAAAGCATTTTGTTTCTCAAGAGTTTGTTTTTGTGTTGAGCTGTACTGCGGTGCAGCAAACAGATCAGGGTTTTGGGTCATCTCCAGAAGCAATGAGTCATCGAGTAAACCGTCACTATTCCAGTCATCCTCAAAATCATCAGCCTTGTTGACTTGTTTGCTGCCATGGTTTTCTGACGTAACGAACGCAGAACCTTTTTGTGAAACGCTGGATTTCACAACGGCAAGATTTCTTTCAGGAACTTCCTGAGTACGACAGTCTGACGCCTGACTAAGACGCCCGCTGAGCCGCTGAGTCGGCCCATCAAAAAGGAAATCAAGATCATCATCCATCTCCTGATGAAGTCCTCTTTCATCAACAGGCTTCTCATTGGGTTTTAGAGCTGGTTCTCTATGGGCTGTTGTGAATCTGTCATCATGTGGCGGCTTTTGTTCCTCAGATTGTTCCGAACCCTTTGCATCTGAGCTCTGTTCTTGAGCTTCATCTTGTCTCATGTTGAAGTCAAACTGCTTGGCCAGCCGCATCAGATCTTCCACAGTGCTCTGTCTGCAACATACACATCAGCAGACGTTAGATAAGTACAGAGACTAAATATGCGCTATGATATACATTTTCTTATATTAATCATACCTATTTCTGTACAATTTAGCATTAATGTGTAACTGATGCATAACCAAACACCTTTCTGCATTAATATAGTATTTATAATAATGCAAAGCTTTTTGGGCAGCACAATTATGCCAGATTTATCATTAATTTATTACAAATAATAAACCCCTTGGATCCAACAATTTCATATAAAGAGTAAATAATACAAAGATAATTATTTAAATACGACATATAAAGAAAATTGAATTTATAAAAAAAAATTTAATAGATAATGGAAAAGCATTAACACATAACTATATAATGTATAACCACTATATATTTTCAATATACACTACTGTTCAAAAATTTGGGGTCAGTAAGATATTTAATGGTTTTTAAAGATGTTTCTTCTGCTCATCAAG
>JAUMHE010000001.1:3644848-3667930 GCA_032359235.1 Enteromius mattozi | reverse complement strand
TAATAATAATAATAATAATAATAATAGCCTAGTTATAATAGCCTAATAATATGAATAAATAAATCTTAGGCCAAGAATGCGGTTCCTTCAAAATGCAAAGTCACATTTATTGTTGTTCAGCGAATTTCTGTGAATGAAATAAAAGTAATTTCCATAGGAAATTGTGTGATCAGGGTAAAAATCTTCTTTAAGCAGATTTTGCAACAGGTTCAGACAAATTCTCTGCCTTGAATGCTTGGTTTGAAAGGGATTTTCTGTTCAGTGTTGCTGATATAGCAATTTTTAAAATAGATTTAATGACTTAGATGCCCCTTTTATTTTTGGAGGCTCACCCACTGATCTATAATAGATCTCTATTATCTATACAGATCATTATATATCAGTGTTTAGTCAGTGGACTCACCGGTATGAAGTAATATAGCAACATCTAGTGAGCAAGCTTTAGTTACCTTCCACTGAAAGCAGGAGGAAACATTGTGTATAAACTACATTGACCTTTTTTGCCCATCACATTTGACTGAAATATTCACTAATTTACTACAATAGTAGTACAAGACTGTATACAGTAGCCAACTTTAAATCGACAGGTAAAATAAGATCTGTGGTAAATATAATTTGACAATATTTGGACAGTTTGCTCTGCACATACTATACTGAAAACACCGATTTTGATTTATTATTAAAAACATATGTTCTTAGTTACATTACATAAGATAGTTACATTACATAAGATGTAATTACGTAATGATTTTTGGGGGTGTGAATGTGTGCAAGACATAAAAACATCCAAGTATCGTCAAGTTATGTTTTACTGCAGGTGTTATTTTAGTCATGAATTGACAAACCCTGTTATTAAAACCCAAAGGAAAATCTCAACTCATGGGTCTTGACGTCACAGCTGTATAAATCTTTGTTAAAAACACTGTCATCAAAAATATGAGAAAAAAACCTGTTGCTTGAGGGAGATACTGATCCTTGATTAATTTATGATAGCAACAAAAACGGTAGGAACTATGGTATTTGGGCAAAACTATTGTTTTTCATACCAAACTTAAGTTTTTGAAATGGTTGTATGTGATTCCACTTGGGAGAAAATGGTCGAGCGAATCCAGGGTGCTCTGTCTGTCTTTTGTGATCTCTAGCTGTAGGTATTCATCATCACACTGACAGAAGTCTGGAGCTCTGCATGTCTGTGTCAGCGCAGGTCAGAAACTGTGGAAAAGTGTCTGCAGCGCTCTGCAATCGGGGCACTTTATGTGTGTGTGTGCTTTTCTGAAATGAGCTGTGTCCAAATAATGCTTGATAGTGATCTCAGCTTGTCAGAGCCGGTGTCCTATTATAGACTGATTACACTGTATAAATGTCGTAATACAGCACGAGTCCCACTCATATGTTCATTTTTTGGTTTCTTGCAATGCTTTGCTTGCTGACTGCACCGCTGCAAAGCTTCAGTGTTATTTCAGGCTAACGTAACACAGGAAATAGCTGCAGGAGCTGGACATAAATTTAAAGGCGCATGTGATCGACCTCTCAGAGGTTAAGTGGAAATGTACATCCGTTTGATGTCATACTAGTTTGTTAACAGAAACGATTCATTAATCAGTAACCTTAACATTAAACAAATTACTGTTCAAACTGGTAGTCACAATTGTTTGCTTTGCAACATAAAGAAAGGGTTTTTTAATCTTGTAGATGCGACAGACTCCTAAATATTGTCAGCTTTTTGCAAGGGACCCCCATCTTAAAATATAAAAGGCAGCTATAAATTTGTTTTATGCATAAAGACCCAATTTATACAAATTGAATTGCTATAATATACTGTACCAATTTAATATCTAATTTGTACTTATTATGTATTTTAATCAAACTATTTTATTCTTATTTATTTGTTTATTTTTACACTTTTTTTGGTCTTTTTGATATTTAGTTTCTACTTAGTCTCTTAGTATCTACTCACTACAACACTATACTTTTATACTTTTATCTAATTCAATTGTTTATTTATTTGTTCATTTAAATCTAATTTATTTTATTTTTAATGATTTAATTTTAATCTAATCATTATTTGAATTTTTATCATTTTATCATTTTATCTACTTGTTTACTTATTTTTAATCTACTTATTTATTGTAATCTTATTTTTATTTATTTATTCACCGTCACGTGATTCCAAACTAATGTTTTAACAGCAAAAATAATTAGAATATAAAAACTGGACCACTTTTGTAGTGCTGTTGTGGTGTTTTTGGTGGTTTTTTGGATATTGATTAAGGTTTTATAAACTGTTTTTATCTGTAAAAGAGCTGTATGTATTCACATGACATGAAAGTAGAAGTCATGACAGAATTACAATTTTTTTGCTGAACTATTGTTTCCAGAATTACTGTAGCCGTTCACCCATAAGATAAATGAAGACCATCTCATTGAATTATCAAAGCATGATATATTGCGGTTTGGCAATTTAGCTGAGCTTCCTGTGAGCTCTGCCCATGTCAGAAGGGGCCTCACGGGTGAGTCTAATCAATAGAGCTAAGTTGTTCTAAACAAGAGCAGACTGGGGATATATTATTTGATCTGACCCGTGGCTAATAAATCTCCCGTGAACTGTTAAGCTGTCAGGCTGACATGTAGACGGAGGCCTGATTGACTGCCTTGTCATTGCTAAAGCTACCTCAACAGATTACTTGTGTTTATATCTGAGCCCGGGCTGGGTACGTGCACACACACACACACACACACAGTCTGCACTGCTAGGTCTTTCATTTGACAAATGGCTGTTCTCCGAACAGTCGGTTATTGGGAAACTCTGTGATATACGGCCCTGTACCGCCGCCAGAGCTGGTTCAGCTCCGGTTACCACCCTGATGATGTCATCAGAAAAGGTACCTAACGACCCCTGGTTGGCCTTTTTTTGTGGTTAGGTCCTGATTAGAGGAGCTGATTGAATGTGTGTATATGTGTGTGTGAAATTGCGTAATCACTCACAGGCCTGTCTTTGGTGTGGTTCGGCCGAGGGTCGCGCAGGGGTCAGCTGCTAACTGTACATACACTGACCCATCAAACGGTTCACATCCCAGCCTGGGTGATTTTGGGAGGCTAGTTTCATATGATTTTCACATTGACTTGCCGCTTAAGGTCTGTTCACACCAGACACAATAACTACAACGAGAACTTTACTTAAAGGATACGTTTACACGACAACAATAGTAAAAAAATGTGAGAAATTTTGCGTACAGAAAATGATTCCCATTCACATGGATCCAGTAGATGGCGCATGGGCATGGCATGACCGTTTTCACAAATGCTATGTTTTCAGGACCCCAAAATGCAATTTTCGTATATATTAATGGCCTAAATTGTGTAAATGGATGACAATAATTGAAAAAGGTGTCGTGTAAATACCCCTAACACAACTAACGATAACGACAAAAATCCTTGAAATCACCATAAGGTGTTGTAGCTAAAGAAGGGATACAGCTACAGCTGAAAATGACGCCAATTTATTTTGCTACTTGTTTTCACTGTCCATTTCATTTTTTTTCCTCTTCAGTTGGTGAGATTTTAGGAGATTTTGGTTCAAAGGGCTTTGACACAATGTAGGCTAATCAGTTGTCGTCTTTACTCTCAATTTAATGTATTTTTTAGTACTGTCAAATGATTAATCGCATCCAAAATAAAAAATTCTGTTTGCATAATATATGTGTGTGCACTGTGTATATTTATTAAACTATGTGTATATAAATACACACTCACATGCATGTATATATTTAAGAAAAATATGTTACGTTTATATAATATATATATTATAACTGATATATAAATATATATAAAATGTAAGATAGGCCTATGTATAAGACATATATATTATAAAAAGATAAATAGGCATCTAAATACATGTAAATATTTTCAAAATATATGCTGTATGGGTCTTTATATATACATAATAAATATACACAGCACACACACGTATATTATGTAAACAAAAACTTTTATTTTGGATGCGATTTGGATTAATCGTGATTAATTGTTTGACAGCACTAGTGGGATAGGATAGTGTAAAAGTCCTTAAGCTGGGATTCGAACTCGGGAAGCACGTGCCAACTGGGAACGATTTTTATTTACCTATCGCCCAGCAGATGAAGGATAACGCTGTTAGATCAAACAAGTACATTTTTCTAAACCCACCCACGATGAGTGGTAAGAGGGATGAAAGTCCCAAAGCAAGTTTTCTTTTGTGTTTTGTATATATCTCCCCAATATTTTTCATTTTGAAGTAAGGTGTATAAAGAGTGAATGAAAATGTAATTCTCCCTGTTATAAATGCCTTTCTCTGTTGTTGTTCAAAGCATTACATAAAAAAAAATAAATAAAATGAATCCATCCTGCTTTAACGAGCGCAATCATTATTATTATTATTATATAAATACCTTTAGTGTTACGCTCTGCAAAATTAAGATAAATGAATAAATAGATATTTGTTAGTAAACGGGTGATTTTTGATTTCCTGGTGACTACTGTATATCTGTGTCTTTGTTAAATGAAGCCAGTTGCTTCTTCAAACGAGGGCAACTTCCTGTCCTGGTACAAGCTTTCACAAGACAACCCGACACCCATCCGTTTGTCTCTCTTTCTCTCTTTGTCCTTGAACCGAAACAGATCCAGAGAGATATTCAATCCCCTCGTTTCCTCGTTTCGATTGTGGACACCCCTTATTATATGCATGATTTAAATGGGTAAAACAGTATGTGTTAATCATGCATTGCTGTAAATAATACATTATATTTTGCTTAAATGGAGTGAAGCCTTTAGGAAAAGATCTCCTATTTTATGACGAGCACATTTTCCCCACAGACCTATTAGGCCTACTGTAATGTAAAAAATAATAATTAAATAAAAGTAACATATAGTGCATATAGTTTTTTTCATCCTATAAAATTTACAAATACAAACTAAAAAAACTATACTGTATCACACGCATCCAATGTGGTGTGTATTTTATATATATATATATATATACTGTGTGTGAGTATTTATATGTATATGTATGTATGCATGCATATAATGCAGTGTTTAAAAAAAAAATTCTAGATGCATTGTGGTAATATTTTTTTTAGAATGCAAAACTTTTTTATGATCCTAAAATACTGTAGATTTCATTAAACGTACGGTATTCCTGTACAGCTAAAGGTCTGTAGGAATAACTGAAACATATACTCATAATGCAAACAGGAAGGCTGCTTCAGAGTCAAATATGTCAACGTAAAACAGTTTGCCAGAACTGTAAACATGGTTTTGGATTAGCTTCAAGATTCTCCAGTGTTGAGATGATGGCGGGTTTGTTTTGGTAGTGACTTTAAACAGGAAAGTGGAAGAAGAGCGAGATCAAGCATTAAAATCCAACCCAGACATTTTAATTTCTCTGACCATCACTCACCTTCATACCACAGAAGGTTCTGTTACAACCACAACCCATGTTCATAAACCACTTCCTCTCGTTCCTATTCTATAGGAAATAGTTCATTTTAGGTGAGGATATGTATGTTTGTCTGGACATGGACTAGACATTAATTTATCCCAGTTGTTGATGAAATGTTCAGTTTAACCCAAACAAGTCATCTACTACACAAACCACAGGAGAAAGCAGTACCTCTTGCACCCTACAGAGGGCGATACACACTAGCTCCAGTGTGCAGTCCACTTTCAGTAAAGCACACATAGTCTGTGTTTAAAACAATTCTAGCATACTATTATTTCTCCAGTATATAGTATTTAAATTATGTACAGTATGCACTATGCTACTATGTTCGCCACACAATCGAATACTGTACCCCACAATGCAATGCGCCTAATTTGACTTCCATATGACAAGTAGCCTACACTGCATCATTATTTGATAAGACGCTTTTAGAATTATTTGGTAAGACTTTTAGAAGTTTTAGACTTCCAATGAAATATCTTTTCACACAAAAAATTGTATAAAGTTGTAAATTAAACATTTTTGCAATGACAAAGAAGCATAACATACTCATAAGGTCATGTGGTTACAATGTGGCTCTGTTTGAAGCGTTCATAATTTCGTATTGTGTTACATACACTATCATTCAAAAGTTTGGGGTCAGTCAAATAGTTTGTTTTTGAAAGAAGTCTCTTCTGCTCCTCAAAGACATATTTATTTGATCAAATATACAGTAAAAACTGTAATATTGTGTAAATTTATTAATTTAAATTTATTCCTGTAAAGTGAAGCTGAATTGTCAGCATCTTTACTCCAGTCTTCAGAAATCATTCTAATGTTTATATGCTGCTAAAGAAACATTTCTTATTATCAACACTGAAAACCGTTACGCTGCTTAATAACTTTGTTGAAATCGTGATACATATATTTTTTAATTCTTCAGGATTTTTTAGCATTAATTCAGATTTTTTTTTTTTACATCACAGATGTCTTTACTGTCACTTTGAATCAACTGACTGCATCATTGCTGAAAAATTTATTAAAAAAAACGTAATGACCACAAACTTTTGAACAATATTGTACTATTTTAAATTGAATATATACTGTACATAATATACTGTATACTAATAGTCCATTCCACTCCAATCAAAGCAGACGTGCGACAAAAATCATATAACACACGAGTTGAGGTATGAATTTTTATGTGAATAAACCCACACTCGCTGAAAACCAAACAAACACACACACACACACACACACACACACAGTGTGAATATACAGCTCAGCTCACGTCAGTCAAATCCAGAACAATCATTAGTACCTTTCAAAACCATTGACTGTCCCAATGCATCTGAGCGCATTTCTACTGCAGTAAATGATGTGTGGGAAACCTTTAGTTGCGTTCGTCGGCGTTTATGCATCACGTTTGACACATCCAGCAGCATTATATACATTTACGGGCTTTGTATTGAATTGCTCTGCACAGATTAGATCATGAACTCCTGTAACGGACGTGTGACGTCGGTGTCCGTCGCTGCGAAAATACTCCCGGGCTTTTGTCTGCAGAATAATGACTCTTCATTTGAGGTGGCACTTGAGTTGAAAGACGAGACTTTGTTTTGACCTTCCAGGCCACTTGAAGATTCACCTGGTTCCAGGTGAAAGGTCACGTGAAGGAATCTCCCGGCCCAGAGCGGCTCGGTCCAGGTGTTGAGGCATTGCTTTATCCTGTATTGTTTTCTCTCTGTCCTGATACGGTTGATCTGCCCATCACAGGGAACATGAGTCCCGGCGGCCATCTTGAATGCGTCTGTGCCGCCTGGTCTCGAGAGTGAAGCTGTAGGGGTTTTTGTACCGTTGAATAAAGGCAGTTCATCGAGGTGCAAGTCAAAATCCAATCTGGGTACGTGAGCAAAGGATCGATCCTCTCGCCAAAAAGCCTGACTCTGTAATGAAAAAGAGTGGAAATCATTTATGAGGAAACAGTACTGGCGACGGCGCCGTCACAAATCAACCCAGCTGACATTTCTATCAAAACAGCCGCTTTCATCTTTATCTTTTCCTGTGGGTTGAGACATTAACTGATTCCGATGTCATAAACTGTCTCCACAGAGTAATTGAGTGACTAATTAATCAGGCTGGGTGGTTTATACCAAGTAACAATGGAATTATGGGATAGGGATTGCTAGTAGCTTTCACAAATGTGACCCTGGACCACAAAACCAGTCATAAGGGTACATTTTTTTTTAATTAAGATTTTAATTTGAATAAATAAACTTTCCATTGATGTATGGTTTGTTAGGACAAACCATACATCAATGTTGGCTACAACTGTTTGAAAATGTGAAATCTGAGGGTGCAAAAAATCGAAATATTGAGAAAATCGCCTTTAAAGTTGTCCAAATGAAGTCCTTAGCAGTGTATATTACTAATCACAAATTAAGCTTTGCTATATTTACGGTAGGACATGTACAAAATATCTTCATGGAACATTTACTTAATATACTATTGATTTTTGGCATAAAAGAAAAATCTATAATTTTGACCCATACAATGTACAGTTAGCTATTGCTATACCTGTGCTATTTATGACTGGTTTTCTGTTCCAAGAGTCACAAAGAAACAAAGAATCAAAGAAACGGAAACACATTAAATAAAATTGGAATTTGAAACACTGAGAAAGTATATCTTGTAAGACATACTATACTAAAATATTTTTTTACAGTGTATAGTTTATAACACAATATGGTGGGGGTTTTGATAAATGAGAATCGCTCCTACAAATGATGACAGAAGAAGAGTGAGGACTGGTGAGGAATGGTGAAAGCGTGAGAGCTGTAAGAGGCGCTCTCACTGGAGGGGAATCCCTGCTGAAGGACCGTACCTCTGCTCTGCTGTGTTCAGCAGGATGCCAGGGGTTTGTTTACATGTAGTGCCACTGACTCTCCAGCCCCATATTCACTCCCCCAAGACCACCCAGAGCCGCTGAGAGACAGACAGAGAGAGAGACACTTTCATGAAACAGAGCTTTCACAAAAACATCTGCCTGTTAACATATAAATATATATTATAATCATATATTTATATATATATATATAGGCCTACTGTAAACCATTTATTGTATACTGTTCAAATATTTTGGGGTCACTAATAGTTTTTAATGCATTTAAAAGACGTCTCTTCTGCTCACCAAGGCTGCATTTATTTGATAAAAGTAGAATAAAAGCACAAATATTGTTAAATATTATTACAATTTGAAATAACTAATTTCTATTTGAATATATTGTAAAATGTAATTTATTCCTGTGATGAAAAGCTGGATTTTCAGCATCATTTCTTCAGTCTTCAGTGTCACATGATCCTTCAGAAATCACTCTAATATGCTGATTTACAGCTCAGGAAACTTTCTATTATTATCAATGTTGAAAACAGTTTTTTTACAAATAGAAAGATAAAAAGTACAGCATTTGTGACATACATATCTG
This sequence comes from Enteromius mattozi, assembly GCA_032359235.1. Classification (NCBI taxonomy): domain Eukaryota; kingdom Metazoa; phylum Chordata; class Actinopteri; order Cypriniformes; family Cyprinidae; genus Enteromius; species Enteromius mattozi. Next base: position 3,658,990 of record JAUMHE010000001.1, on the reverse strand, counting down.
TACTGCCATGTTTGATCAATTCAAAGGATCCTTGCTAAATAAAAGTATTATTTTCTTCCAAAAGGAGAGGGAAAGTCTGCTTAAAAGTCGTAAATACAGCATTAAAGTCCACGACAACACACTGATGGCTTCATTTTCTTCAAACGAAATATTATTTGATATATATTTATTTAGATTTGGGCAAAATCATCCTTTTCATTTTTATAAACCAAGCAGTGCTTTGCTGACTTTATTTTATGGCTTCAGTTACAGACTGGATGTACATTTAGTCCCTCAAATATCCGAACATTCAGACAGAAGCTTGATGTACCTGGTGGTCTGATGCCCATGTGCGACTGTCCGTCCATTACAAAACCTCCCATTGGCTGACCATCAGGAGTGTATGGGCCACTGTGACCTACTGCACACACACACACACATATATTACACAAGAGACAGTTAAGAAGGTCAGATATAACTACGCCAGCCACTTCCCAGAGGAGATGTGTAAACAGAGGCGATGCTAACATCACTCCCTTTCCAGCTCAACCAAATCATTTACTGAAACCAAACTCCAAAAATGGGTCAGAAAAGATCATTTTGTAAGCATCCGTTTGGGCAAATGTCTTTGAGGTCCACTGCAAACAGAAAGCCTTTATCCTCACCAAACCAACACAACTCACACTTCATCCCGAGGAGTGTGTGTGTGTGTGTGTGATGGATAAGGCTGAGTTCAGCTAATTCATCCTGAAAATCATTTTAGGAGCAGTTAATATAGCACACAGACTTGAGTTTAAAAATAGCAAAACACAACTGAACAGAAGCATGTTTGGAGATATATGATTGGTCCATTGTTTTAATTCAACATGTTAAAACTTGTTATTTTGATTTATGTATATATACTGTATACCCCTAGTAAAAACTTAATATATTTAAAATACATGGTAACACTTTATTTCGATGGTCCACTTTAGACAATCTACTAACAGTAAGTAACTTGTCAACTAGTAGTCATTAGAGTATTAGTAGACTGTCTGCTTAATATCTTCTAACACTTTATTTTGGTGGATCCACAACATACTACATACTGACTATCAGAAACTTTGCAGGTATATGTCAACTTATTCTACTAACCCTAAACCTACCCTAACAGCCTACTCTGAGAGTTGGTGGACAATTAGTTGACATGTAGTTACAAAGTTACTTATAGTTAGTAGAATGCTAAATGGACTATCGAAATAAAGTGTAACCAAATACATTTATTTCATACTAATATTTCAAATCTATTACTGACATATTGCTCAAGACTTACTGATATAAAATTATGATTAGTTTTATTTGGAGTACTATTTGTGCACAATGCACATTTCTTGATATTAAGCCTAAAATGTGTTTTAATGATCTCTGTCTTGAAATGCAAGATATTTAAAGTCTAGCTGAAGTATGATTGTTAAATAGTTCCACTTTAGCAGAATCAAATATACTTCACTATATCTTCAGTTGGACTTCAGCACGACTTCTGCACAATTAAAGTGGATTAAATACAAAATTATTTTCAGTTTAGAGTACTGAATGTACAATTTCAGGGTATTTTTTTATTTAGTACATAACTATGAAAATGTATTTGTAGTACACTTAATATTAAATATATGTATTTCAAATATATTTTATTTATTATAAATTAATATAAATTATAAATATGTAATATATTATATTTTTCACACACACACACATATATATATATATATATATATATAAACAATACACAAGAGCCGCTGAGAGATAGACAGAGAGAGTAAAAATACTGGGATAACAGTAAAATTGTGTAAAATTATTACATATTTTAATAAAATGGTTTTCTATTTGAATACATTTTAAACTGTAATTTATTTCTGTGAGGTAAAGCTGAATTTTCAGCATGTTTTAAAACTGCTGCACATTAAAACCTTTAAATTTCAGCCATGGTCTTAAAAACTTGATGCTTATGGCATAAAACACTGGGGAAAAAAACACCGAATAATGCAATGCGACAGCCAAATCCATTTATCTCACATATTTTTGCACAGACCAGTAATTAAAAAAATAGTGCAGATGGAACGCGAGAGCATGTCCTGGATGACCGGCACTTCAGTTGAGCTCTGAAAAGTGAAATGAATAAGATCTGAGTCAGTTTACACGGCACTTGCCTGCGCGGTTGGACTGGTCGATCATCGGTTGGACGATTCTTCTCCTGGCGTTGATAAACCTGATGAAGCAGAGGAAAACAGGGGTGAAAACACTAAAAAAAAAGACAATAAAAGCGCATTTATGTTTTATTAACGCTGCTGGCTTCTGTCAAAGGCAAACATCATTAAAATTATTGCTCATACGTACGATTATGGATTTGAACAAACCCAGAGTATTAAACTTTGGCGTGCAAGTCATCCAGCACCGCTTGTGCTCCAGACATGAACGATTCCTCAAATCATGCAGCTTATTAAGTCTGAAATAATCCGATTTATGATTTTGCCTGGTGGATAATAAAACGGACAAAAAATCCAATACACTAGCCATATCTAGAGACTAGAAAAACAGAGATGAAAGCCAGCAAGAGACACTTAGCAACACCATAGCAACCACCCACAACAATGCTACTGGCGGTAAAAAGTTTTAGAACACTCGTTTATTGGAACACAGAACATAAATGAACACGTTCCACGGAACATCAATGCTTTCGGCATTTATTCCCATGCTATGCTTGACCTCTGGCCCCCTGACTCAGTGACCTCACACCCCGGGCAGCGGCGCAGCTCTGCTCTTTCTCAGCCGTGACCTCTGACCCCCGGGTGCCAGGGCACAAGTCCACACATGATTAATGACTGCTCTGCATCTCCCCAGGTGCTTCGCTCGCATTTTAACCTTCACAAAGGAGGGGAAGTTCTACTTTTAATTCACAGGAAGTGAATTACACACTCTGTGAGAGGTGTCAGCATCTGAAATGTTAAACAGCACATGACATTAGAGCTATGGGTGAGGAGAAGCCTGACTTTACATCAGGCCAACCTGACATAAACACATATTCCCTTACTGCAAAAAAAACAAAAAAGGAATTTACTGCAAAAGAAATAAAGTCTCCTTTGCAGAGAATATATTATGTTATTTTTATTACCACGCTGGCAAACGTTTTAATAATAAGTCAGCAATTCTTAGGGGAAAAAACCTCTTTTATGACATTTTGCTTCTCAAGTACATTTATATTGTCTATACTGGAAAACAAGAAAATGCAAAAATTAAAGCTTTGCATATATAAACTTTCATCAATAAGCTTTTTCCCAAAGAAATTAATACTTTTATTCAGCAAGGCATATTAGAATGATTTCTGAAGGATTGAGTAATGATGCTAAAATTCAGCTTTGCATCACACGAATACATTACATTTTACTGTATATTCACGTAGAAAGCAGTTTTTTGAAATTATAATAATATTTTACAATATTACTGTTTTACAACATTCTTATTCAAATAAACGCCTTGGTGAGCATTAAAATGCATCCTACTATTCACATCACAGTGTACTGTATGTTACGCATTAGACTCTTACAGACACAAACTCTATTAAAAGTTATAGAGATTACATGGATAATTAATAAAGCCAATAAAAATGCATATGTTATAAGATTTTATAATAAACTATACATATTATGTTGCACACCACAGCCTGAGAAGCACTTCTTTGGAGTATTGCTGCATTAAAAGCAGAGATAAACAGGAAGAGCAGCGTTAGAGGTCGAACATTCAGAGCAGGTACTATAAGCGTCTAAAAGTGCATTTTGTGAGGTTGTAGAGGGCGAGCATCTCTCTCAGCTCCGCCCGTCAGGTGACCAATCAGAGATAGGAGCCCTATCCCCAGTGGGGACAGGCCCGTCCCACACTTTAAGGGGGTTAAAAGCTGACCCCTCACTGAACCCCTCTTCTCACCATGAGACAAAGTTTACGAGCTTCATGCCTCTGCCTGTTCACTCCAAACACACACACACACACACTCGTGCGCGGCCCAACACGCATGCCAAACACATAACAACACTACGCAGCAAGTTAAATATTTGGGGGCCCTTTCTGGTGCACAAGGGAGCAAAGAAACACATAGTACCTTTCCCTTCACAATCCAGCACTGAACAAACCTGCTGTGACATACATACGCTTATATATTACTGCATATACCCAAAAATATGCAAAACATATTTAAGAGAAATATATACAATTTTAAAGAATACATTTTTAAATATTATGAATGATAATATTAATTAATAAATAATAAAAATTTGATAATTAGACAAATATATCTATTTTTATTTCTTGTATATACAAAAATATATACATTATATATTTACATATATTTAAAAAAGTTATATATTAAATAAAATTATACAGTATTTTTCTTAAATAAAATAAAATACATAAAATGTATCTGTATGTGCATAGGTGTGTGTAATTATGTAATTATGATTTAAAATTGTTACAATTTTATATGTATATATATATATTTATATAGATAGATATATTTATATATAGATATGTATGTTTATAATTTACAATATACAGTGGGAATAAAAAGTGACAACTAGTAAAAATATGATATTTTAATATAATTAAATATTTATATTTTATTATCATTTAAGTAAAAAGTTGAACTAAAAATCAACATGAATTCCATGTTCATGCTTACTGTCACAGATAAATGTGTTAAATTTACATTTAAATATATCTTTGTTTTACATCACCGTTTTTTATTTTATTTTAACATTTGTGAAAATCTCAAAGCCTTCTGATAATTAAATTTAAAAATAAAAAATCATTGTAGTGTCAGGCTTTCAGACCCCGCTGTACATTCCTAGGCCTGACAGTTTATATTAATTCATATTAATATTTGTAGCCCATTGAAGCTAAAATTCAACAACAAATGTTCCTGTCTGGAAACCATAGACACAAAGTGTTCTTTTAGTCCCACTGTATTGTGAGTTCATTCGGAGGACAGTGTGTGTGTGTGTGTCTCCACGTTTAAATAAACCAGTCCAGCTGTTCCCAGTGATAATTTCTGTTTAATTTGACAGCAGCTCGTTTTCACCCCTCTCGTTCCCTCACCTGTTTCCTCTGCGCTCCGGAGCTGCAGACATACACACAGCACTTTCTGCGCTCTTGTTTGTGTTGGGCTTTGAAGAGCACCTAATGTATTTTCACTCTGGCGATTAAAATGCTAATTAGTTGTCATTTTGATTATGAAGGGCTCTCGAGGTCTGGATTTTGTTTACAGTGATGAGCCAAAAGCCAAAGACGAGAAAATGTTCTGCCAATTAAAATGTACTTCATGTAATAGAATCTGCTTTTAGAAATTATTAGATATGACAGAATAAACCTGAGTACACCCACAGTGCAAAATGTAATTTTTAAAAAATATTAAATAAATGTTAAATAAACAGTAAAAAAATAAATATGAATTAAATAAAAATACTATATATATACATATTTGCCTCTCTTTTCTTTCTTTTGGTGACTTAATGTTACTGAAATATATATCCATGCAGAAATGTTCCCACGAAATCAAGTCATCACAGGTCATTTCCTTCCACATTAAGAGCACGCACTCTTAAAAATAACACATCTTCAATGGTTTTTTGCAGTAAACGGCTGTCAAGAACCATTTCTCACTGTATGCCGTTCTTGAGCCGACTAGTGCTTCTCAACTGGAGGGTCACAAGGAGTGTGCGAATTATTAAAGGAATTTTTGCACGAAAAAAAAAAAAGATAAATGCTTAAACTAACCATGTAATTGTGCAGTTAGGACAGCAAAACAGATATGCTTATCAGCTTAATAGTTGATAGGGAGGAGAAACGCTTCCTATGTCCAAGGCTGTCAAACGCATATTTATCTGTGAAAGCTCGCCAAATTAGACAGATGCAAACACGGACAGGTTTCATGTCTTGTCTAAAAAAACATGGAAAACTACGCAAGCTCCAAAAATATAATCCAGACTACATGAAGTAAGGGTTCAGTTGCTGCAAGCATATCCATTGTAAGTGGTGACCGCAATGTGTTTTTGTGTGGTCAACGACTGGCTGCCGAGAGCATGAAGCCATAGAAATTCAAGAGACATTTGGAAACCAAACACTCAGACTATAAAAACAAGCCTGTTGAGTTACTTTAAAGGATGTGTCTGTCTGTCTGTCTTTCATCTGTATATTTCTATTGTACTGGTTTGTACGGCATGTACTTTAAAACACCAGATTGTGTCTGTTTGTTAAAGAACAAGTGAATTAATGTTCTTTGATGAGCTTAAAAAGCTTTTGTATAATCCGTTTTGTTTCTCTTTAAAAATAATAGCAAATGTCACATTTCCGATCCCTTGCTCATACTCTCACGTGTGTATTTGTCTGATCTGATGAGTACTCACCAGTTGTTGACCTGCAGGATGGTCAGTCCAGTGTCCTGGGACAGCTGCCTCTTCTGCTCCTCAGAGGGGTACGGGTGCTGCGGGACACCAACAATAACAATCACAAAACAAGCACAATATGTACATGTTAAATATGTATCTGAAGTTGACACAGAATAGTGCTCTCAACCCGTTTTACTTTAATTTGTAACGTTTCTAAGTAACAGATTAAAAAATTGAGATAAAAAGCAGGATAAAACCAGGGGGAAAAAAAAGCTAAAAAAGGTCAGTTTTCAATTTTTGTTGATTTTAACACATTCCATGATTAGATTATAAACTAATAAATTTATCAGAGAATCAAAGGTATTGCCACAAAAATGTTTAGAAGACATTAGAGATGTGTGTAAATTTAAAAAAGGCAAAATTGGAATTTGAATATAAAGTTTTTCAAAAATGAACAAAGATTAATTTAATATAGGCTATAAAATATATGTATAGATGTATAAATTACTTTGATACTATTATTATTATTATATAAGTGAATTTTAAAATGTAATCTTAAATCTCAATTGTGTAAATCTTAATTACTTGTATAAAATAAAAAGTAATTAAGATTTTAAGATTACATTTTAAAATGTATTTAAATGTATTTTAATTATAATTTTATGCACATATACACATAATTCTTTAATAACTATATTATATATTGCAGTCATTTAAGATTTACATATAGTTTTATCATGTTAGATTAATTACATTTTAAAAATTAATGTATTTAATAAGACTTAAAATCTCATATTATAATGTAATTTAATAGATACAAATAAATTATTTTAATATTTTATATTATATAAAGGATTGCAATTTACATAATTTAGATTTTTTATTATTTATATAATATAATGTATTTCATTAAAGACTTTAATGCATAAATGTATTAAAATGTAAGTACACTGTTTACTATATTTTGATTTTACTGTATTTTTAATAAAATAAATGCAGCCTTGGTGAGCAAGAAGATACTTTTAAAACACATTTAAAAAACATAATTTAAAAAACAAACAAACAAAAAAACAGTGTACATGAAACAACAGAAACAATACAAACATCAACAGGGCTGAAGAATCAGGTTTCAGCTGCAATTGTTCCTCTGTTAAACCGTGTTTTGTGTCTGTACTGTGTTTGCATGCGCAGCCAAACAAATTCCTTGTGTATCTTGGCAAATAAAGCCCTAAACTGTAAAGGAAAGCCCATGCGCTAATCGGAGAGTTGCCAGCTGGGATTTAGACGCCAAGCCACAAAGTCATTACAAATTGCTATCCTGTAACCAAGGGTGACGGCTCTAGCAACCACCAAAGCCTTTCTCTAAACCCAGAGGATACGCACACAGTGACAGAGGAGGTCTCAACCTGTCATTACACAACAACTGATCCCGGGTCAGCCGCCTGAAGCTCAAGGAGATCTAAAAATAAAGAGGCGTGCGTATTAAACTGATCCTGGAGCAGAGCTTTTACTGCAGCGACTATAAACACCTCACCCATGAATGATTCTCTCTTAACACCTGTTGCACGCCGAGAGCTCTGGTAGCAAATGGTGGGTAACTTTACGAGCGACTGAGCCATGCTGGCTGGAGGTGTGTGTGTGTGTCCTGTGAAACTCAATGAAGAGTTAAAGGTGTGTGTGGGGTCATTATCCTGTTTACAGAGGCAGTAAAACTGTTAGGGCTCTAATGATCGGTAATTCAGGGTGAACGGTACTTAAAAAGACTCTAAAACACACCCAGTCTCACCCGCTGCAGCTGTGTGTGTGTGTGTGTGTGAGATGGTCTCTGTATTGTACTCAAACACTGAGTCTAGACTTTAGACTACACTCTACATAAACTCTACTATACCAGCATTCAACTGGTGGGTCACAACCCTAAAAAAATCACAGATGGCAGGGGACAAAACAATACTAGACGAAATTAATAAAATGCAAAAATCGGTCATAGTTAATATAATACTTTTTCATATTTTTGGGTATATACTTTACACACAAACACGTATATAAATAATAAAGCCGTTAAACTTAAATGTAATTCATAATGTATTATTTTACCTTTATTTAATATTTTATAGTTGTATTAATATTAATATGTTAGTACTTTTGCACATTTTGGGGCATAAAAAGTTCATGGTAATATTATATGTTAAGTATATAAATATATCATATAATATAACAGTAATAATTGTCTACTAAATGACTAAATGTAAATGTAATGTAAATGTAATATATAAATATACCAATATTAACACAATAAAGAGATGATAAATATAAAAATAAATATATTTTATTATAATATAATCATTATTTTACTGTATTTTTTATTTTATATTTTATTAATATATATTTTTACATATGAAGTACTACAATAAAAAACAGTTATTTCAAATAATAAAAATATTTCAAATTTTTACTTTTTTGCTGTACTTTGGATCAATAAACGCAGGCTTGGTCAATCAAACTGCAGTGTTGTTGTTTTTTTATGACTAGGTTAAAAAATGAATAAAAACAGTTAACTAACACACAACAGAAACATAAAAAATCATTTTTGAAAATAAAAAAAGAACGGAGCCATCTCTTTTCACAAATAATCTCTTCATATACATTGCTATATTCTTGCTTATTCTCCTAATTAATTTTATTGATTTATTTGGTATATAAATACAGCTTTACAGATATTAACTTACAGTGTAGCATACTTCTTTCTCAGAAAGCTTTATAGTAGCTATACTCTACATTTCGAGTAGCTTGTTACTTGGCACGCTAGTTTTAAAGTAGCTTCTCCGACACTGCATAAAACAGATTTTCATTTTAAAAAGATGTTCCTGCAAAGACCCAGCAGGCCGACTGTGATTTTCATTAACTATGCAGCGCATCCCAAAGCGAGTCTCTCCGTTTCATCTCTGCCCTCGTCTTCGCCTCCCTCCCCTCTGCGTTTACCAAAAAAAGAAAAGTCTGTCCGTGATGAATCACCTCTCCTTTCTTTCATTCTCCCCAGCATTTTTCTTTTCCGCATCCTTTTCTTTTCGCGGGCAAGAACGGAAATTCCCCATAGGTCTAGCAGAGCCGGGTCCCCAGGAGGAGCTGTCAGAGCCGTAATGGATGGTGTTTTGATAACAGCGACTTCGACCCTGGAGAGACCCCGAGGGGGGGGGGGGAAGGAACCCCAGCAGATCCATGCTCACACAACATGCCCGTGCAGTCAGGCCCCGCCCCGCCCCCACTGTGGCCCTCCGCTCCTCATTTTTTGGGACTGACGCTAATTGCGGCGCTCTCATTACAACCAAATGCTCTCGTGCTTCAAAGGAAAACTTCGCCTGTGGAGAAACCGGCTGAAACAGTAGCATGAGCAGACTAAAGTATGAATAAAGCCCTAAACAAAAGCCACTGTTACAGGTGGGTCTTAAAGAAGTCAAATCCCTGTATTCTCAACTGACTTAGAGCGGCTTTGATTGAGAAGAAAACCTCCACCCACAGAATGAATATTACGTAATTTCACAGCCCTGCCTCATATTTGCTGAATGATATTCAGTGCTTGTTTCTTACTCATTTTGGGCAGCTGATTCCAAAAATAGCAGCTAATTTTGCTCTTGCATGTCACACTTTCTCACAAAATATGTGGAATTTGTGAAGGTGAAGAAGTCCTCTATTATCACTTCATCATCAGAAAAACTGCCATACAGACATGATTTCTGGATAAATAAATAAATCTTCATTTAGATTTTGTGGGTATTTTTTAAAAACATTTTTGTTGATATTTTTATATACAGTTTATTTACAAGATTTAACCTTGTCATTCAGAATGTTTTTAAAAGAAGTTTCACATGCTCATCAAGGCTGTATCTATTCGATTAAAAATACAGAACAAATATGTAATTTTGTGAAATATTATTGCAATTTAAAATAAAAGTTTTCTATTTTAATATGTTGCAAAATATAATTTATTTCTGTAATGAAAAGCTGAATTTCCAGCATCATTACTGGAGTTTTCAGTGTCACGTGATCCTTCAGAAATCATTCTAATATGCCGATTTATGATAAATGCTGAAAAGTTGGACTGCTTAACGTTTTTGGGGATCTGTGATACTTCTTCAGAATTCTTTGAAAAAAAAGTGAAAAAAAAACCTTTGTTTATTCAAATAGAAATTTTGTGTTACAATATACACTATTCAAAAGTTTGTGGTCAGTAAATTTTTCTTTCTTTTTTTTTTTATAAACAAAAACTTTTATTCAGCAAATATGTGTTAAAAAGATAAAAAGTGGTAGTAAAGACTATTAAATATACAACTATTAACTATATTGTTAGGAAATATTTCTATTTTCAATAGAAAAGCTCTTTGCAAGTTCTTTTACGCTTTTTTCATCAAAGAGGCAAAGAAAAAAGTATCCCAGATTTTAAAAAAGAAATACCAAACCGTTTCAACACTGATTATAAATCAGCATATTATAATGATTTCTGAAGACATTGAAGACTGGAGTAATTATGCTGAAAATTCAGCACTGTATCACAGAAATAAATTCTATTTTAAAGTACATTAAAATAGGATGCCAATATTATAAACTGCATTGATATTCCACAATAATACAGTTCTTCTGTATCTTTGAGAAAATAAATGTAGCCTTGATAAACAGCATACAATTAATAAAGGGTGTTTTGCAGCAATGTCATATAAGAACCATTTTTGGTTCCCCAAAGAACCTTTCAATGAAGATCTTGAAGAACATTATACAAATCTAAAGAACCTTTTGTGCATTTGAAAGGTTCCACGGATGTTCTTCATAGAACCATCAATGCCAATAAAGAACCTTTATTTTTAAGAGTATAAGAGGATCTTTTAAAACCGCAGTGTATACATATACAGCATCACCAAATTAGGTAAAAAGTGGCCAAATCAAATACTGTGGCAAATCAGCTGAATTTTCTTTCAATATAGAGATCCAAACCTGTATATTTTTAGGACACAAAACTTAATGCAACTCTTTCTCAAGCAGCAATGAACTGCCTAAAACTGAAAAAAGGAGAAAACGCAGTAAAAGTAGTCGAAATGACTCATGCATTATGAAGAAATGACAGCATGTGGGTCTTGAGCAACAGTAAGAACGCAGAAAATAGTGATTGGTTGAACTATTCCTTTGGTCTGCTCTGCAGCAGAATTAAAGGGTAATCAGCGAGCGGAGGTCTGCGAAATCACATTTACCACTGACAAACACGAATATGGAAATCCAAAATGATCAGAGCCTGGGAAGAGGCAGGGTGGAAAACATATGAATTGGGTTTTGCACATGCTTCTCGTGTTTCTGAACTTCAAACAGCAGGATGCAGTAACTGAACGGATCAGGCAACTGTACGGGAATAAAGGTTGGGAGCGCGTTCTTTTACACCCACAACCTTTGACCCCCTAATGATCTCAGGGAATGTTGTAATGTCATCTATCTGCATGCTAACCACCTTATTCGGCGCCTGAAGGAAAGCCCTCGCGTCTACAACCCACAATCTGTGTCACTGTTCACCTCCAAATCACTGTGAGGTATGCTGCGACAAAACATCTGTACAATAATGTTATGTGATTATTAACTCATAAGTCTTTTTTTCTTCTTATATAAACTGATTTCAGCAGGGTTTGGCACCATTGCCAAATCATACAATAGCCCAAATAATCATTTGATACAAAACATGCAAAGCACAATGGTCTCACTATTTTAAAACTCCATATTGAAATAATTATAAATATATCAACACTTCTTGCATTTTATTCACCATCTTGGATAGATTTTTTTTCCAGATTGTCCATATGGGATTGACTCCTCTTTGAAGGATATTTATGATTTATGATATTTATGAAGTATCTAACTTTCTTTGGCATTCACAGGTTTGGGATCAGTTTGGGATTTTTGTTTAAGGAAAGAAGTCAGTAAAACAAGGAATAAAAATAGTCATTTGTGAAATATTATCACAATTTAAAATACTTATTTTCTACAAGAGTATATGTTACAATGTAACGAATTCCTATGATGCAAAGCTGAATTTTCAGCATTATTACTGCAGTCTTCACGGTCACATGATCCTTCAGAAAAGTCATTTTTCTGTCACTTTGCTTGTTAGATGTACTTATTTCATTCATATATTTATATATTTTTTATTACTATTATTTTTTTTTTTTTAACAATATACAAAAATAAATTTGCTAAAAATTACTTATTTTAATATATGTTCAATCTATTTAAGAAATACAAATATATATTTTTCAAAGCATTTAAACTGTGTATTTTGATTAAAATGCAGTGCAGTATGCAATATTCAGGGATCCATGGTTAGCACATGTTTAGCTCATTCCTATCCTCTCGTGACTCCAAACGATAATAAAAATACAAAAGAATAAAAGCAATCTGAAAGCAAAAGAAAAAACCCTTCCTTCCTTAATGTTGGTTGCTCAGGCAGCCTTGTGTTCTTCTGCTTCACATCTGCTGTCAAGAAGGCAACAAACTACCCACTAATTACCCAATCTAAATCACAGCCTTTATGTGGGACACATATGAGCTAGTGTTTATGAGGCAGTGTGAGCGCCTATTTGTTTGGAAGGAGATTCAACAAGTTTCCGAATGAGAGAGAAGGAAAACAAGGCTGCAGAAACGTCTGCTCAATTCCCTGAAAGCAATATCGCTGATTACATATTCAAAGCTTGAGGGAGTCGTGCCCGCCCACTTTACCATGGAAACCATTATCACACTTTACACATGACAACAGTAAGGAAACCCTGCCTGTGTTTCATCCCAATGTATCGTTACACCAGTCATTAGTGCATCTGTGTGTGTGTGCACTAACTAGCCTCTAGGCAATGTGGGAGCGTCACTGAGCTTGAAATAATGTACGTGTGCAGGTACAGACATGCCGCATGAGCTTCTTATCTTCTTCTGAGCATCTGTAAGCTGTTTTATAGGTTTATATGTGGGTATTGATGACCTTCGGATTAAGTTTATAAATAAAGAAACTTTAGGTTACATGATAACTAATGCACGTCATAATAATATTTCTGTCATTTACATTTATATTGCATACAGTTTAATGACTTTTGGCTTTAGTTCAGCACATTCTAGTTTGGTTCTTACTCTATGAGATAGTAATACGCAATGTAAATTAGGATTATAAGTGCTTGATTTGCATATTCATTGGAAAAGCAGAGAGGTGTTTTACCGTGAGGTGCTGGAACAGCCATGCTCTCATGATGTTGGTTGCCACTTTGGGAAAAATGCCTCTTTTCTTGTTGTTCTTCCTCTCTTTATCAGGGTCTTCCTCCTCTCCTGTGCTTGGAGACGCAACGCTCTGATCCAGAAAGTCACCTGGGGAAAAGAAAGCAATTACACAGCGTTGACAGATGTGAGATAATATTCTTTGTGTTTGCACTGGCTGCATTGGTTTTTATTTCTTTGTGATGCTTTTAAACATTTTAGACACCATTTAAAACGGGGTTTAACCTTTCAAAAACCTTCTAATAAATGCAAAAGCTTATTAAGTTTGATGTTTATTTTTCACTATTATATATATACTGATCGTTTCTTTCATCAGTATGATCGCATACTTTTTTAATTATCCTATAAATATATCATTACAAGTATAATTATTCAAACTTCTGTTTAATATGGTTTCAACATCTCTGATGTGTTTTGCCAGCAGTTAGTTTTATTTAAGGGATCAAATCTTGAGGAGCCGAATTCT
>JAUMHE010000001.1:3615298-3644748 GCA_032359235.1 Enteromius mattozi | reverse complement strand
CTAATTTGCGAGAGCTCTAAACGCACTCCCTTGTGAAAATGACCATTTATTAGGAATAATCAGAAAAACTACTTTTTGATGTCAGACACAAAAAAATATAAGTGTTAACATGCAACTGTTTCCTTAAAGAGCCATTTCTACATGGTTAAAGGTAGTTTTGTTCGTATAACTTAATGTAGGAAGATTCAGTGATGTTCAAAATTTGTTTTTGATATCTCATTTCACATGCAAAGAAGGCATTGAAAATAAAACTATTTTTTTAAACAAACTAAACAAAAACGATAACAATAAGGTCCATTAGTTAACATTGGTTAGCTGCATTAGTTAACATGAACTAAGACTGAACAATGCTTTTTTAAAATCACCATTTGTGCTTGTTAACATTAGTTAATGCACTGTGAACTAACAATGAATGTAGTTTCATGAACTAACATTAACAAAGACTAATAAATACTGTAATATATGTGTTGATCATTGTTTGTTCATGTTAGTTAATGCATTAACTAATTTTAAAAAGTAAAAAAAAAGAAAAGTATGACATGCACTCTTCAAATTCAATCTAAAAGCTAAAAAATGGCATATGACAGTGTTACAGTAATACAGACATTAACTATTAATAATCTTTAAAAGCATATCATCAAAGAAAAAAAAACTCTTATAGCTCTTTTTTTAGAAACAAATTTGACCAAAAAAGAAAAGCATGGCACAGGCCTTTTATATTCAGCCTAACAACAAACAAAACAAAAAAATTATAACACATGTTTACAGTATGAATTGTCTTAACCATTAATGGTCTTAAAAGCACACTAGCTGTTTAGTTTTATGCATAAAAAGTCATGGAAATCAAATTTTAGTTGTTTTTGGAAACAAAATTGACATTAAAAGGTTTGGTATGGCTCCTTTAAATTTGACCTAAAAACTTAAAAGAAAAACAAGTCAAGAAATATTAAAAGTCTTAAACATTATTAGTCTTAAAAGCATACTGAAACTAAAAAACAGCCCTTTATGTTTATGCATCAGAAAGAGGGCGCAAATTGTCATGAAAATGAAGTTTTAACTGTTTCTGAAAAAAAAAACTGACATAGAAATTCAAAAGTTTTTACACAGCTCCTTTAAATGTAACAAAAAACGTAAAAAGGAAGATGTCAAGCAAATGTTTACAGTATAAACAATGCTCTAGGACAGACTCTGTGCTTCATTGTGATCATTTAACCGTGTGTGTGTTTGTCTGTTGTTTCTCTTTCTCAGGTAGTGAGATATTCTGTCCGAGCCAGACTCACAGCTGCTGCGCTGAGGCACAGCGAACAAAACACACACACACACACACACAGATGCGGTGTTCAGGGAAGTATGTACTCTGGTTTTTATTGGCCATGGTTGGTGCTCAGAGCAGAGGAGCCCAGAGAAGAGTCTTTATATCCATCATGCACCATTTCCTGTCCAACACACGTCCACACAACACACACACACACCGAGCGGTTGCAGTTATTTAGGAGCAGTCTACCGGTGTGTGTACTTGCGTGTTTGTGTGTGTGTGTATGCAGTCCGAGACCCCCGTGGCGGTGCTAAAGTGTAAATGTATGCTAGAGATGACAAACCTGCAGCAGATCTGTTTCACTTGGCACAGAGCGAGGCCTTCGCAAACGCTCGTGTGTGTGTATCTGTAGCGTAGCGTGTGAGTGTGTTACCGTGCTCGCTGCTGTTGTCTCCATTGTGTGAGCTGGGCCGTCTGCCGCAGGCCGCGGGAGCTTCAGAAGAATGAACAGATGCGGCGTCGTCCTCCCTCCAGAACGCCTACAGAGAGACAGACAGGTAGACGGAGTAATAGGCTGCGTTCGGCGTAATATACGATTGGTTAAGTACAGTATAGCGCTGCATACCAGAGGCGTGCTGTAAGGAGTAATACAGAACACATGCTGCAAGAGCAAACAGTTGAACAGCTCTACGGACTGCTGTATATAAACACACGTGCACATGCACGCACAAACATCTGCGCAGAAATTATAAGACAAACAAACGCACTCATACACCCACAGGATATTCTGGAAACCCATCTTGGCGGCTTTAACCGAGCGAATGAAGCAGATGAATATGGCCCCCGGAAGCTGATTGGTCAATTGAGCGTTCCAACTGTGCTAAAATACTTAATATAATAACACCTATGACGTGAAACACCTGTGCATCTGGCCAGTGTGTGTATTACTTCACACTGCACATATAGAGCAACTATGAAGGCTGCTTGTCAGTGACAGCTAAATATTTTTATTATGTTGTAAAGATGCAATCTGATCAGTGTGCTGCATTTCACTGACACTAAACCTAGAGAGAAACGTCTTAACCAGGGGTCAGCAACCGTTCACACACCAGCGATAAGAGCAAGACAGATTAATATTAGAGGAGACTGGGGCTAGTTGTCACAATTTTGACTCCTTTTGACACATTATTTGTTAAAAGCTGTTTAAAGTTTTCATGACACACACACACACATATATATATACTGTATATACAGTATATATATATATATATATATATATAAATGTAAAAAAATAGAACAAAAAATAAATAAATAAAAGCATTTATTGGCATTTTTAAAAGCACAAATATTCAAAGTAATCACTCATAAAAGCATAATGCATAAAAAATGCAGACAAATATCGGAAACCTATGTATGTAATGTAAAATATGTGACCCTGGAGCACAAGTAGCTTGGGTATACTTGTAGCAATAGCCAACAATACATTGTATGGGTCAGAATTATCAGTTTTTCCTTCATGCCAAAAATCTTTAGGATATTTAGTAAAGATCATGTTCTATGAAGATATTTTATAAACGTCCTTTCATGAATATATCAAAACTTAATTTTTGATTAGTAATATGTATTACAAAGGACATCTTTTGGACCACTTTAAAGGTGATTTTATCAATATTTTTTTTTTTCCACCCTCAGATTCCAAATTTACACATAGTTGTATCTCAGTTAAATATTGTCCTATCCTAACAAATCATACATCAATTAAAAGCATCTTTCAGATAATATATAAATCTCAGTTTCCAAAAAAACTGACTCTTATGGTTTTGTGGTCCATAGTCACATATATAATATACAGTAATAAATATAAAAAATTTAAAAACTAAAAATCCAAAAATTACACATACACAAAATTATACATTTTTCAATTATGTATATTAAAAATATATATTTATATATATATTTAAATTATGAAAATTTGTCCCTGTCACCCAAATGCAATTACAGAACACAATAACATTAGTATGATATTTCAGCTTGGATATTTTGGGATATTTTACAAAACTAAACCTAATTTAAGTGCTTAAAACAACATTCAACTGCAAGACATGACGTGACCACTTGCCCCAGTCAACTATATAATGTATTTCATTTATTTAAAAAATGTTAAAGTAACTTATATCTACATTCAGAATTACATGTTTTATTCAGCTATGAGTTGTTTAGGAAAGCAAACGCTTTCAAATTGAGTCAAACTAAAGTAAGTGGTTTACTTTATGTTCCAGTGCACAGAACAGTAACATAGCTTGGTAAGCTCAGAACAATACTTTGTGTAAATAAAGAGATGCTCACCATTTCAGCACAATAAGGAGACGATCTTGTGACATGCTTATAATAACTCAAGATTTCCAACCAGACATAATCCCTAATCTTTCAAATGCAATGATGGTGCCTCTCAAAACCACATCATTAAGAGAAACGCACTGTGAGTTATCATCACATGACACTAAACTCACAGAGAGCAACAAACATATGTGCTAACAATGCAGTAAACACAAAAACAATGCTTCAGTGATCTGCGTTAGGTATTGAAGACACACAGCACACTTAACAATGCTAATAAACTGGATTATTTACAATAAATAATTAACACGTCCCAAGTTTGCTGCATATATATACATATATATATATATATATAGTGTGATCTATATAAATCTATATAAATAAGACATGATCTACGGATCATAAATAAGATATGATCTATGATGAGATTTCTATGGGTCTCTGGTGAATCTTTTTTTTTTTGTCAGCAAATGGACAGTTTACATCTAACCTGTTTTAAATATTTTTGTACTTTGTCTATATTGATTTGCATGCAGCTTTTATAAAAAATTATTTAGAATATTTCTGTAATACATTTTTTATATATAATGAATATGAAGTGTAAAGTATAATAAATAAATCAGCAAGCATAAAGGCATCTTAAATATACTCTTTTAAACTTGTGTCTGCTTATATATATATATATATATATATATGTTTTGAAACTTTGATTACTTTTATCCACCAGGAAACAAATATAATAAGAAATGTTGGAGTTTTGAGTAACCTGCTACATAAGATGGAGAATGTTTTTTACTCGCTAAAAGGTTTCGTCACACTTGTGATCATGCATAATCTGAATTATCATATGATCTGCAATTTTTTTAAGAGATTTAATTATGCATAACATGGACAATGCGATGTGAAGAGTTAAGTTTCATTTAACCTCAAAAGAGCAAAAATGATTCATTATAAAATGACAGAAGATTGATTATCTTCTGTTATTTAATATAGACAAGGGGGACAGATAGTCTGTGGCCGTATTGTATCACATGAAACAGGAGTTTCAGGCCTCCCCACAAAAACAAACTGTCCAGATAGTGTTTCAAGTTTGCTTCGCTACTGTACTTGAGCAATTTATTCTACAATGAAATTATAACTTCAAAATATATTCGAGTATATTTAAAGTGCATTTATGCTTATTATACTTTACATTTATTATTTTTAATTACACAGATATAATTGTCTCTCATAAGAGCTGCATGCAAATAAATACAAAGTACAAAAGTATTTAAAACAGGTTTGATGTAAACTGTCCGTTTGCTGAAGAAAAAAAAAAAAAGAAAAGATTTTCTCACCAGAGACCCATAGAAATAGACTTTATGACCCATAGACCATATCTTATTTATATAGATTTTATTATTTTATGTTACTTTAAATATATAACAAGCAATTCACTTTTTCATCAAAAAGCTCTAGTGGCTTCTTGGCTCTGTACAAAGCACGACCAGACAGTATTCAAAAGCAAACAAAAGCATAAAGCTTTGAGCTGAAGACTTGCCTGGTCTGTCCCACCTGGAGTGCGTGTAAATTCTTCCCCGTCAGATCTGGATCCCCCCTCTTTATCATCCACCATCAGATCAGTGGGCATCTTTCCCTTCAAACAGCTGATGTAGCGGTGACAGAAATTGTCACACAGCTCATGTACCTACGACAAGAACAGACATTAATCACCAGTGCCCGGCCTTATGATATTAACATAATGTACGACGCTCATAATAATAATAATAATAATAATAGAAAGTGAAAGCCGAACCTTCTCTAATTCGAGGAGATGAAATCGTAACACTTGTATGGCTTGAATCATCTAAAACGAAACGACATGCACGTCACAAAAAAGTTTATTTTATACAGCAATTGAATTTTGTCACGTAAAATTATTGCATGTAAATAATAATAATAATAATAAATCTCAAACCACACGGCGACCCACCAAATTATCCAAGTCTGGATTCGACGAGAAGAAAGGTTTTTCCGCCCTTATCTGAAATGAAAGAATAGCGATCGTATCAGTCCGACATATCGAGGCACAATTTTCACACAAAATTCAATTGGGCTGCGTTGTGGGTTGCTGATATTAGCGCAGCTTTTTTGGATGTTATAATAAAGCGCAGGTAGAGAGGTAAACGAGGGCCTGACCTGTTTTGAAAACACTGTAATATCTTCGTCGAAGGACTCGGACGAGCAGACGTCGCCGGTCACTCCGCTCTCTCTCGGAGTACAGGTCGCCAATTCACATTTCTCAAAAACTAGTGCAAGCAGAGGAAAGAGAGGATGCCTGCAAAACAAATCACAGTCCAGTGGCGTTCACAGCCTATTTGTGGCGAAAATAAAGCTTTGTCAGACTTCAAGCACAGCACTTTCAGGCTCGAGGCCCGGTCTTTTTTTTTTTTTTTTTTTTTTACAAAAGAAATGAAATATAAAATTAACCTAAATATATTTCGATGTGAAAATGTAAGTTATTGTATTTTTAGGTTTATCCAAAAATGATTGTTGTGACAACAGGCAAACAAAGTTCACACCCTGGACCACAAAACCTGTCATAAGGGTCTTAAAATTTTTAAATTGAGAGGTATGCATTGAATAAATAAGCTTTAAATTGTTGTACGGTTTGTTAGGGTAGGAAAATATTCAGCCAAGATAGCTACAACTATTTGCAAATCTAGAATCTGAGGGTGCAAAAAAATCTAAATATTGAGCAAATCGCTTTTAAATGAAATTCTTAGCATATTACTAATCAAAAATTAAGTTTTGATGTATTTACGGCAGGAAATTTACAAAATATCCTTATGTAACATGGTCTTAATTTTAAATTATTTTTGGCATAACAGAAAAAGCAATAATATTATAACACACAACCTATTGTTGACTATTGCTGCAAATATACCCGTGATACTTATGACTGGTTTTGTGATCCAGTTAAATAACTAATGTAAATGAGGGAAATGCAGTCTATTTTATTAAAACCCCATAAAAACATTTCCATTATTTCCAGTAGCCTATTTCAGTACAGAACATCGTAAAATAACATCACAATATACCAAGCGACTGCATGGGGGAATATTTCGCTTAGAAATTCTACTCTACAGCCAAACTCACCGTCATAAAAAACTGACAGGCTACTAATCCCACATACCCGTAAATGGCGTCTTTATCCCGTTTTAGTACGTCGTTAACGGGCGACGGGACGCCGGGCGGCGCGGGGAACTGGTGAAGCGGCGGGCCGTGACTCACATGCACCGCCTGCATCGCTCTGGCCGCGTGAGGATCCCCGTACATCGGAGACGGGATCCCGACCGCATCCATTCCGTAATGGACCAGATCCTCGTACTGGGCACATTCAAAACGTGCAAGTTAAAAATCAGACCGGGACTCTGTTGCACACACACATCTTGTAAATGTTGATATAACAGCAGCCGAGGAAGTATGAGAAGGGAACACAGCTTTATTTGCTTAAAAGGTAATAAATTGAGCATCAAAAACTAATTAACGAATTATATGTCAGTAGCTTCGAACTCAAAACAAGTGAATTAACGGCGGATCAGTTTATTTTTCAGGCTCTTTGTGACTTCTACATGTGCCACAATGTACAATGGAAAATATCAATGCGTTGCCATTATAACTTAAAGCATTTTAAACGCATTTTTAAGCGCAGGGAAAGCTTCAATTGTGTCAAATTGAAATTAATATACTATCTTAAAATTACCGTACCATAAGAAATCGACATTTGACTAAAACTAACCCTTTTTATTATGCTATTTGCTTTTTATTTAAACTCAGTTTTGCTGTAACTAACTGCAATTTAAATTAAAATTAGCTTGAAATAACAATAGCAATGTTTTAACGGCGTATAAAAATAATTACTAAAATTAATATCGATGTAATGTAGCATTAAATCGGTCTCGGATAAGTATCCAACGAGAGAAATATGAGTTATGAGCAGGCTGTAAGCGTCAAGTTACGCTTTTGGCTGTCAACTAGCCTATATATGGAATTAGTCGTGATAATTGCAACATAAAAAAATACAAATTTGAATTTGATGCAAATGAAAATGATTTTACACGGAAATGAAAAACGGCGTGCTACCAAAAAAAAAAAAAGGAAATATATGTGTGGATTCATTTTTGGTGGTTTCACTTGTTGCTGTGTGCTTTCCAAAACAGCTTAGGTGTATAAACACATTATTCATTCAAGGACATCTGACAGTAATTATGTCCATTTTTATCAGCTTCCTAGCAGAATTAGTCTTGACGGCCTCGTTCGAGTGTTTTTGTTGCGGAGGTTTTTACGCACCCGTTGCGCCATGAGGACTCCGTGTCACCGACTCCCTTTTCTCAACGCGTCCGGATCTCAGAGCAGCGAGCCGCATTCAAAACTCTCCCAAACACCCAGCTCAAGTGCCCCTGATGAACAATAACATCGTAATCCACCCAAATACTCCTGGTCAGCTTTCGCAACAAACGCAAAGCGAGCTATCAGTAAGTTAGAAATCCAGTTCTCGACGCTCCGAAATAGCCAAAGCGCGCTTCGGATGTCTGCTCTGTTTTTCTATTTCCAATCGAAGATTTGTAGCCAAATGGTGAAAAAGCTAACTCTATTCGGGTCTTTGATCGCTTGGCTGGTTTATTCTTAATGCAATAACACCTCTATGAGATGGGAAGGAGCGTGGAGAGGGAGGAGGAGGAGGAGGAGGAGAGGGCATTTGGACTTCTTAAAGGAGACGTAAAGGAAGACCAAAGCGAACCCGTGCGTAAAGGGCGCACAAATGTATTCCGAGCATGCACGCCACTGGAAAAATGGAAAAATCCCGTATAGCCCTTTAGAAAGCAAATTTCATAACAGACAAGATTTTTTTCGTGGCTACTTTTTTCAAGCTTGGACCTAAGCCAACCAACAGTATGAAAGTAGGCTACGAGGTAACAGATGATCAGTTTAGATTAACCAGTAGCCACTGTAAACCAGCTACAAACCTATTACTACGTGAAATGATAATAATAATAAAAACAACATCCTAATGTTATGACACCTACTAAAAGCTCAGTTAGAATGAAACTGAAATATCTAGCATTTTTACTATGTACATTTCTAAAAGTGAAAATACATAAATGAAACACTGTATAGATTTGGTTTGGTTTACTAAATGCATCTTCTAATTTAAGTCAGAGAAGGAAGCCCCCTGCATTTATTAACCTTCCTTATGGCGCCCTCTAATGGTATTATTTATGCTGAAAAGATTATTATAAGCCTAACACTGACGTGACTGCTTCATAACAACTTAACTTGAAGCTTTACACTAAATGCCTTTATTTATTTTACTTTTATTTTTTTTTACTTAACCTGTATGGTTTAACCTATGGTTAACTGACAATGACAACAGTTTTCAATCTGTTTTACCCAGACCTTTTTTTATTTTTAAGGAAATATTGGAAAACATCAAATTTTTCATGCAGATCTATTTTTGCTACATGTAATCATGTAATACTCGTTTCCATCAGAAAAACAAAAAGTTAATAGCTAAATAAAGCAGCCACCACCTTTGACCACGAGGTGGCGGCATATGAACGGATTTGAGCCGCGTGGAGCATGGACTGAATTTGGGTTTGGAGCACAACTCGCTTAAAAACGGCCTCAATACTCCAACCATTTCCACTATTACAGATTCTCTGCGTTTTGATTTGTATTAAAGTATTATTTAACCTTAGTGCTTTACTCAAGTCTACAAAATCTACTTGAGTTGTTGCTTGAGAAAACATTTCTCAAAAGCTAGCAATGGCATTTTAATAACTTTGCCTCTGACTGTGCTGAGAGTCTGAGAAACTGGAAACTCCTGATACAAATTCAACAACTACCACATTTTACCTACTTATCTCTTTGTTTATGAGACTAACTGGTCAAGATTTAGGCCCCATGTAGCCTATATTACATGCACATTTTCTAAAGAAATGCCTAGAAAGACAAAATTTATATTTGTCTGCAGAGCCATAGATCATTACATGCTACAAGCTGATCATCCTGCAACCGGGATCTAAAAACCAAGCAGGCTTCTGCACACCTCATGTCTGATTGCTTCTCAAGACAGCTACTTGACAATCACATAAGCAGACGACAGTATAAACAAAATTTTCTAGTGAAATATGGGATATTTTTGCGTTATGCTCAGCCCTAAGATTTTTTTTATCAGCATTTTGCACTCTCTGTTGTTGTGCAAGTAGCCTGTAATGTATAAAGTCATACATTTACATCCCTGTGAGCATCTGCAAAATACTAATAATTAGAAAAGGATCATAAATCAGACATTGCTTTATTTCGTACTACTCTAAATAAGCTTTTTCACATAACAGAGTTCAACATACAGCCTATGTATACACTGAAGCAGTTTAAAAGTTTATATATTGATTATCAATACTGTGCATCATTACCTGGATGATCCACAGCTTTTTATATTATTTGTTTTTATGGTAAGTCTGTTTTATGGTAAATTAGTTTTTATGGTCTTCAGGAAAATCCTCCAGGTCTTGTACATTCTTTGGTTTTCCAGCATCTTATGCATGTCTACGATTATCATCTTTTCACACTGGTGACAACTAAGGGACTCATATACTGTAAAACTATTACAAATGCTAAAAACATTGACTGATGTTTAAGAAGAAACACAATGCATTAAAAAACAAGGGTGTGTAAACATTTGCACAGGAGTAAATTGTTCTTATTTTCTCCATATTTTATGTAACTTCTGAAGGGCAGCGTAAAAAAAGACCTTTAAACAAAATAAAGACAATTTCCACCAATCATCATGTTCAAAAGTTAACACCCCCGGCTCTTAAAGGGATAGTTCATCCAAAAATGAAAAAATCTGTCATCATTTACTCACCCTCAAGTTTCTCCAAACCTGTATGAGTTTCATTTCCTCTGTTAAGCACAAAAGAAGATGTTATAAAGAACATTTGTAACTACAGAATTGACAGCAGTCATTGACTTCCAGTAAAAATTATGTGGAAGTCAATGGCTACTGACAATATAACAAACAAATAGATAAAATAGAATTAGAATATAACGTTAGAATGATATATAACATTTATTTCAAATTACTTTTTGTGCAATCCTAAGTAGTCTATTGTTCTTGCAAGACACATATTAAAATATTCTTTAAATGCATTTTATTTAAATCGAATACAATTTAATTATGAATCAAAGTGGATCATTTTTAATTTACCCTAAACAACTTTTGAATTGAACAAAAAAACCAATGAATTATGAATCAAATCAAGTCTGACCAATCACTGCAAAATAATACTGCCCATGGGTTTCGACATGTCACACAGTCCTAGAACCAGGCCTGTATGGTAGATGACTTGTTGAAAGTCTAATATGTTCTGCTTTCAGATAGAAACCAGTATGCAATGTTTAAACTGGTTTTCCAGCACCACCAAAACACAGAAATATGTGACCCTGGACCACAAACCCAGTCTTAAGTCGATACCCAACAATAAATTGTATGCGTCACAATTATACATTTAACTTTTATTCCAAAAATCATTAGAATGTTAAATAAAAAGCATGCTCCATGAAGATATGTTGCAAATTTCCTGCCATAAATATATCAAAACGTATTTTTTAATTAGTATTATGCATTGCTAAAAACTTCTTATGGAAAACTTTTAAAGCAATATTTTGCACATTCAGATTTTCAAAAAGTTGTATTTGGGCCAAATATTGTCTTATCCTAAAAATACATCAATGGGAACCTTATGTATTCAGCTTTCATATTAAAAATGGACCATTATGACTGGTTTTGTGGCACAGGGTCACATATGTGTTCTCCTAAACTTTGTTCACTGTAAGTTTTAAAGCCTGTTCGCTTTACTGGGAAATAACAGCCCAGACCTACAGATTAAGGTGAGAGGAGGCACTAGACTAGGTGGCAGGACTTTGGCACAGCCCGTCACACCGGAGATCCCTCGGTCCAAAACCGGCTGCAGTCGTTCCAACGTGACGTCATTGCTTCCGCAACCCCCCCTCCTCAATGCACACCCCCCCCCCAACCCCCCCACCTCCAGTGTCGGCGGCTCTCGCCTGCTGCTGACTACACAATCCAACATGGAGTAATGAGAGATGGGGCTCCTCTTCGAGACCAGCGCGCAGTCTTCAGCCACGGCGGGCGACGCGAGGCGAGAAACCGTCGATATAGCCATCGGGATGTTGCATAACGCGAGAATTAACCAGATGCATTGCAAACCGTGACGGGTAAAGTGCAGTGCGCGGAGAAAGAACGAAAATAAGGAACGCCGAGAGACGGATTTGGGGGAAACTCGTTGATGCACTGGACTTTAAAAAAAGGCGAGGTGGAAAATCGAGACGACATGAAGCCCGAACGCTGCGTGCCCGCGGTGGGATATTATTTTTATTGTAGGTGAAACGTGGGGAAACATGACTGAGGAATCGCACCCAGATGAGTGAGTATTCACTTTTTGCGAAAACGACGCATGTGGACGCGAATGGAAATCTCGTCCTGTGTCCAAGAATGCGTTGCCGAGCTAAACGAGGGGTCAGTCAGATGCGGGTAAAATCGTGCATACGCGCTTCTGAGAGAGACGCTGGAGATGTTAATACTAGGAAACAATGCAGTGTCAAAGAGATTTGAGTGCTGGGCCCCTGCTGCAGGGCTCTGGTCTCAAACCGAGAAGGGGGGGAGGGAGGAGGGGCTCGAGCGGAAACATTTTGTGGAGGGATCCTTTACTGAATACTTTGTATCACGTCGACTCTAAAGGCGAATTAGCGCTGCGAGGAAGCACACAGACGACTGCGAAGTTTCTAAGCACACGACGCTAGAGCAACGAGCTCGTGTGCGCTCCCGGACTGGCCGTTCTTGGCGTCTTTCTTTGTGGTGGTCTGACATGCTATATCCGCCATTTCTTTTTCGTGAATCGCTCTCATTTGCATACTGTCCTTCATTCATAAAAATACAGACGGGGGCGCGCGCAGCAGAGCGAGCGCCTCAGAGCCGTGCTGATGGTACAGCAGGCCCTATATGGCACATACAGGCCTATATGTGCTTTAAATGTTGAATTTAATCAGACGGCTTCCTCGACTTGCAAGAAACAAACGCGAATATAAGCATGCGACGAGTTGCACGATCGTAGCGCACAGTATTGGCAGCGATGTACTTGTTTAGCAAGTTTGAGTTTTTTAACATAAACACTCATATCTCACGGTAGTTTAACTCAAGCCGATCAAAGTCTCTCTAATAGTATTAGGGCCGAGTTAAACGGCTCGTTAACTTAGTGAGCTCTTTAGGGGCTTAAAATGAACTTTTGTAACACACACTCAACCTGTATTAACAAGGTGATGTTTATTTAGTCTGGCTTTTACGCCGAAATCCGTTTTGATAAAACGATTATGCGAGTTTTATCATTAATGTTAACGTTTAATAAGCATCCTGAATGGGACTTAACATTTATACATTAGCCTAAAACTAGTATTTTTTACAATGCAGTGAAATACTGTACAGTGTTATAAATGCATGCGATAAAGAGAGATGTGTTGTTATTGCCAGTTAAAAAAATATGGGTATTTTACATTCTGAGCTTCGTTATAATAATCATATTTACCTGGAAACAATTCGAGAAATAGCTGCAAAACAGGTGAACATGCGTGTTTGCTGATGTATTTATTACTATGCGTGGATCTATATTACCGTGGTGTAGCCTAGAGTCAAATCTTCAGGCCACTTGCTGCTTTCTGATCGGGAACTTGTTTCGCGCAATCTGACTTAACTTTGTTGTAGTTGTAGGCTTGTTGTGCAAAAGTTACATTTTTCATTTTAAGTGCTTGAACTCAACTTCTACGTTTCCTCTCCCTGAGATGTATCGCAGGAGCGTAACCCCGAAGCTGGTGGGGAATTTTTCTTATTTAAATTTATGGCACACTCACGCCCGTTTGAGTAAATACGTGTGTCACACTGGGATGTAAAGGCCCATATAATAGCCCGAGGTTGTGAAATGTTGACTTTTATCGGCGGAGGGGAGGGCTGTGGGCTGCTCCAAAATGGGAGGAGGTTTCTGAGAAGGCGCTCCCGGAATGATTGTGAAGGGAAACAATGGTGAGAGGATTAAACAAAGATCCGGCGGAAGTGAGAGAGGTGGGTGAAGCGGTGAAGCGTAACTTCGCTGTCACGCCCCTCGATTGTTTGATTCTCAATGACGTGCCAATAATGAATGGATTACTCTGCACGATTCATTTCACTGCAAGGAAATCTTTCTCTTTCACTTAATAGGCATGTCTTTTTCTAAACCGTTATGGCCCCAGGTATCACAGATCGGACGTCTCGCACGTTGTAAACATATATAAACATGTGTGAACGCCATTGCATGAGGTTGCAAAGCAGTTGCAAAAACCAAACGCTAGACTTTTAAGCAGAGCTAACTTTATTGACCCCACAACACTAAAGTTCCCAAATGCTTTCGAAAACAAACTTAAAGAAATAGTTCACCTCAGACTTAAAATTTTGCCATTTGCTCATCATCAAGTTGTTCCAAACCTGAGTTTCTTTCTTCAGTTCAAAAAAAGATATTTTGAATGATGAAAAACATATGCCATTATGTCTTGTGTCACGATGCATTTCTGTTCTTGCCGTCACATAAGTTCCGTTATTCAAAATTAACTGGATAATTCAGGTTTTGTTGTGGCTGGAAATGTAGAGAGCTGTGTCACTGTTTGGGAATGGCAGGTTTAAAGGATTAAAAAATGAAAATCCTGTCATCATTTAAGCACCCTCATGTCATTCTGTTGAGCAAATGAGGGCAAGATGGTTATTTTGGTTCAAACTGATTTCAGAGTATTCTGGTATGCTGGTGTTTGTTTGACTGCTTTTGGCTTGGAATGCAAGTTCCTCAAAAACGTGCTGAGCAAACCAGTGGCTCCCCTTTGGTAATGACTGTCGCCTGAAGGTGTGTGTACGTGCTCACGTGAACTGGCTGGCACCCAGACCGCAGACCCGGATGCCCTCTCCAGCCTCTGGGCGCTTGGGAAGAGCCGTTGGGGAGGGGAGGAATGCGATCTATATAGATCACACCAGCATGACCTATATGCAGCCTCATTATGGGTCAATAATATCTGAAAGGGGACGAGAGTGACATTGAGGTAAAGTCAGTCCAGATGAACCCTCTGCTGGTTCCTGCATAGTTGTGATGGATTTACGGTAAGGATAAGGATCGATTTTCCAGCCAGCCGCTCGCTGGAAGTGTGAGGGTAGTGAAATGCAGAATGAAGAGACTGCAGCGCTGTGACGGGAAATTAAGTTTTAAAGAGTGGAAGAAGATCGGAATGAAGCGTTTTTCCTTTGTATGTTGTTCAGTGTGTGGGAGACAATGGTTGCTATGGCAGCTGCATATGTCATTGCATTGTGTACACTGAATTAGCCACTTTCACGTTTACATTTAATCGTTTAGCAGATTTAATCCAAAATGACATACATATATATATGTATATATATATATCTTTACTGATATGTGTATATATATATATCACTAAAGAATCAAAAATAATCCATTTGTAAGTAAGTCATATGGCAATTCATATTTTTTTTGTCATGAGTAGTTTTTTCTGTTTATGTATACACAAACATAAAGCGATTGTATGCATGATAAGTCTAAAAGTAATTTTACAAACCCCAGGCTGAGCAAAAGAGGAAATGAATTCACGTTCTTCCTGTTTGTGTTTAATTCTAAACATACGTTTTTTAGTGCTGATTTTTTTAATGCAAGTTTGTGTATGGCCTGTAATGTTCTCCATACCTTGATGTTTCTGCTCCTGCCTGAAAGTCACTGTGTTCAGTGCTGGAGACAGTTTCTCTAAAGGAATAATTCACCAGAAAAGAAAATGTATTCACCCTCAGGTCATCTAAAATGTAGATAAGTTTGTTTCCTCATGGGAACAGATTTGGAGAAATGTTGCATTAGATCATTTACTCACTAACGGGTCCTTTGCAGTGAATGGGTGCCGTCAGAATGAGAGTCTAAACAGCTGATAAAAACGTCACAATAATCCACAGCACTCCAGTCCATCATTTATTCTCTTATAAAACAAAAATCTGGTTGTTTGTAAGACACAAATCCATCATTCTAACTTTAAACTATTGCTTCTGGCCAAAATATGAGTCCATAATGCTTCATATTGTTTCTCCAGTGAAAAAATGTCCTCTCACATCAAAATTCACAGACATATCTGTTTACAGTTTAGAACTGTTTTTGCTTGTAAACTGTGCTTGATCTGTGCATATTTCTCTCCTGATTCAGACAATACTACTTTAAACAAGAAGGAGCTAGAAAAAAACCAAAATGCTTTAATGATGGAATTGTTAACAAACTTTTTTGTGTTTCTTACAAACACAACTTTTAGCTTGACAACATGTTAACTGATGGACTGGAGTGGATAACTTGTGGATTATTGTAAGGTTTTTATTAGTTTTTTAGACTCTCATTCTGACGGCACCCATTCAATTCACAGGATCCATTGTGAGTAAATGATGTAATGCTAAATTTCTCTAAATCTGTTCCCACAACAACATCTTCGATGGGTTGAGAGCAAATAACAAAATTAAAAAAGGAGACTCCATTTCTGAATGTTGTTGTAAAGCTGTTATTAGACGTAAATCAATGTGAAATGTTGTAGTTAAAGTCATGCAAATTCATGTGTTTTCTTGATCAAAAAATGCTTTTCATTACCAAAGCAGCTGAGGGAAATATGAGGGTGATTTGGGTTTAGTATTTGTATCTAGACACTTCCGCTACGCTTTAAAACATTTTTTTTAGACATGAGCTGTGAAGCAAGTATGTATGAAAGTTAAAGTAGTAAATCAGCTGTTCTGATGTTGACTGGCGAGTTCATTCCAGCATTAATACGAGACAAAGATGAGCTTGCAATCGAAGCCTGAAGATGAGTGTTAAGTTCCCATGCTCCGCTGCAGTCAGTATGTAAATTATGTTCTGAGAAATCCTCATTTGTTAACTGTCTGTCATATTTTGCACATGGTTGCACATAAACTAGGTTCAGCATTTTGCATTATCATATCTCTGCATAAGGCTTATCAGTGTCTTTAAACAACGACCGGAAATCTCATTAGCATAACGAACATCATCCTCTTTTAAGATTTTAATAGTAACCGCATTTGCAATGCAGAGCTGTCATTTGTGAGCTCAGGCATCTTCCAGAATGGATTATGATGTCATCATTATGGGTCCAATCAGGCTGCCAGGTTGCTGATATGTTAGCATAAGCTTTGACATTATTAAACCAAGTAGCGCAGAAGGCTCATTTGAGAATCAAAAAACTGCTTACTGACACTCAAGTCAGCCTATTTGTGTTTATAAAGATATATTTTTGTATATTTGTGGCTTTCTTGTAGTTTTTGTTTTTCTTGTATGTTTGTATAGATATGGGTAGTTGATGTATCAATTTGTCCTACGGTGTGACCGCAAAAAGGAAAATAAAAACAACCTCTCATGCTGTTTGTAATTATTAGATTTTTTTTTCTTATGACATTTTTTAGTTAGTTTCAAATGGTTTCAAATGCAAAAACCCAAGAAAACTATTTGTTCATTGCTAAAGCTATTTTTTATTTGATTTAAAAAAAAAAATCAAATTGTATAATTATTTAGATATGTACATTTTTAAGGTGTAATGGAATTTAAAAAAAATTTCTTGCTTGATTGTTACACCACTTGACATTTATAGTCAATAATTCAGGTTATTTTATTGAAAACGAAATGGGTAACACTTTGTCGGTAGATCAGATTAGTTAACAGTTAATGCATTAACTAACATGTGTTAAACAATGTTTAAGTCAATTAATTGAAATAGTGTTCAAGTTAGCCCAGGTCTTTTAAATACTATTAACAGATACTTTTGATTTTAATAACGTTGGAATTAATATTGAATGATATTAATAAAGCATTTATTAGTGTATTGTCTTATGTGTATTTTTACTATTAGTGCATATTAACCAATGTTAACACATGGAACTTTATTCTAAAGCTTCACCATAAACAGGAAAAATGCATGAAACCTACATGAATACAAAGAGTGAGTTTCTGAAACCCTCCACATGTGTTTTAAACTAGACGTCTTCTTTTAATCATCTCTGACTTTCTTATTTGTCACTGAACCACATCTGAACCACGTCTCCTTGTGTCTCTCCCTGCAGTGACAGTTACATAGTGCGAGTGAAAGCTGTGGTGATGACGAGGGATGAGTCTAGCGGGGGTTGGCTGGCTCAGGAGGGCGGTGGTCTCAGTCGAGTGGGTGTCTGTAAGGTGGTCCCAGCTGACCTGGAGCTCCTGGGACGGAACGGCTTTCTCATCTTTGGAGAGCGGCTCAAAGACAAGCAGGTTAGAGAGCGTTCAACGTGTGCGAGTCCCCGAGAATCTGATCGTTCAACCCTCATAACTCTGTTCGTGTTGGTCAGGTGATCCTGCAGTGCTTTCTGAAGAAGGATCTGGTCTACACTAAAGCCACGCCCACTTTCCATCACTGGCGAGTGGACAACAGGAAGTGTGGGCTGTCGTTCCAGAGCCCCGCTGATGCCAGAGCGTTCGATCGCGGCGTGAGGAAGGCCATTGAGGACCTCACAGAGGGTCAGTGGATTTGTGAGAGTAACGGGACGGGTTTACTGTTTAATGTGTTACACGTTGACTAAGATTATAACATCCTTTTTGTTTTTGCTCTAGGCTCCACTACTTCTTCCTCTACGCTGCAGAACGAAGCCGAACTGGGTGATGATGATGTTTTCACGGTGAGTCTCGGCCTACAGCCTCTATACTGCCCACAAATGGCTTAAAAAGGATGATTTATTATTTATTTTCAATCGGATGAGCCAGAATTTCAGCATTTTCATTATTAAACCCAACTTTGATGACAGTCGTTAGGAACTAATTGACTTGCACAGATTGTTTTAATATGATACATGTCATGTTTTTGTGCACATGCCTGAGTGATGAAAGAAATTGTTGAAGTGATTCATTTAAACATTTTGAATTGATTCATAGAAATTAAGTTTTTTTTAACTATATAACAGCAGAAAATCATTGTGAATATATCGTGAATATTTAACATGTCAACAGTGTTATTATAATCTTTTTTCTATTTATCTCTGACAATGAATGCTATTAATGGGTCAGTTGCCAGTATTGTTCGGTTGGCTGGTTTTGTCAGGTGTGTGTGTGAATGTGTTTGTGTGTGTGGGCCGTGCACAGGAAGTGACCTTTGCTCCCTTTCGTCTTCCTATTGCTTCTAACTCAAAACAACAAAGCCACGCCAAAGCCTTAAGATACAAGAGTCCATTTATCACACGCATGCATTCAGAAATTCACGAGTATACAGAGTTAAGAAACATGAAAGTGTGTTACGTTTGGTTGGACTTCAGGCTTTAGGTGTTCAGGGATCAGCGTTTGCCGTGGTCTCTCAGCAGTGGTGTTCCTCTAATCGCTAACTTTAGACGTTTATGACTCACAGCTATTCATACAAGCCCAGCCAGACACTGATTATTACTAATCAGAGTAGTCAGTCGTTCCTAAGTTTAGAGAGGGAGAGATGGGATGTGTGCGGTAGGTTTAGAATGGGCAGCAGCTGTTGGATGTCTAATTCCCTCTGAGGTAAAGTCTAAAGTGATAATTAGCACAGCCACAAATACATTTCAATCCAGACATTACACACACACAACTCTGAATGTACTTAGTATGCATGAAGTATGCATTCACACTAACATACACACTCAAAACACTTATCTACTGTACCTACCTACCTACCTATCACTACAGTAAAAATGTTAAGTGTTCATTTAAAATCTTATGTTGAAAACTTTAATATTTGTATATTATAATAGATGAATAAAAAAAGTTATTTAATAAAATAAATAAATTATAACGTGAATGAATGAATTGTATAAATGTTCTTATAAATAATAGTATATTTATGTTTATTTTTATTTATTTCTTTATTTGTTATATAAATATAATGTTAAAATTATTTTTTGACTATATTTACAGTATAATATTGTGCAAATAAAATGAACATTTGAAGTAAAAAATGTTTTTGAAAAGACAATAGATGCACTTTAATGTTTTTGTAAAACCTTTTAATTTCTGAAAACATACAATAATTCTCCCAGAAGTCCAAAAAGATGCATCGCATTTGCTTATATATGATTTAAATGTTAATTTCTTCTAATTTTTACTATGTTGTGCATATTGGGGTGTTCACGTTGCTTTTTGTTGTGTAGTTATTATTTACTGCATTACTTTGTGTGTGTGTGTTTCACATGTGTCACCCTGATGCTGCATCTGCCAGATTTGTGCTGTAAATTTAATAAACGTGTTTTACAGTGTAGGGTAGATTTCAGTCTTTGCAGAAGAAAGGAGCCAGATGACTTAAGAGAGACGAGCTGTGTTTGTAATCATCTCAAGCTCTTTCTCTCTCACACACACACTCTTGAGTTATTGATGGCTGTGTGGCTCTCTGTTAACTCTTAAAGCAGATGCTCTCTCTCTCTTTCAGACACACACACACACACACACGCACACACACTGCTGGCTCTCGTTCAGGCTCCAGGCCTCAGGAAGAGCCACAGGAAGGAGACAGTGTGGATTTCAGAGGTTGAAGGTCAGAGATAATAGTGCTGATGATAGGACTCAAGCACTTCATTTACACAAACCTCGCGCACCCGTACACAGGGTCAAAGGTCAAGCAGAATGACCTGTGCTGTGTTGCTGTGGAATGTTTGAAATGCTTTTATACAGATCCATTTCTGTTTTTATACAAACAAATGACATGGTGCATGTGAAGTGATAGTTTGATGCATTTCAATGTTCTATTTTCTGCTAAATTCAAGTTATAATTAATCTTGTATCATGGTTATAAATCTCAACAAGGCTATTTTTGCTGGAAATTCAAGGAAAAATATAACTCCGTGACCCTTGTTCAAGGGCGGGGAGCCGTTTGGTTTGTGCCACCGTGATCCTGCCAACATGCTCAAATTGGGAAACAATTTCTATTCTTGCTCTCTCTGTCTGTCCATCAGAATGCCACAGACAGCTCGTCTAACTCTTCTCAGAAGAGAGAGCCGTCCATGCAGACGCTCGCACCAATCAGCTTCTCCGAGCCCCACCACTGCATTCTGGGACACCTCTACGACCAACACAGACACTCTGACCGCTTCTACCTGGAACAGGTGAGTTTGTTTGTGCAAAATTTACTACAGTTATGATGTCATCATCACAATGTACTGATTTAGTGTACTTTGACTCCTTAATTGCAGTATATTATTTGGACACTAGGGGCAAAATATTGTTTCAATTTTTGTAAATAATATAAAAAAATTAATGTTAAGTATATTAGTAGTAGTTGTGGTGCTATGTTAAAATACCAATAACAACAACATCAGTAATAAGAGTTATTGATGATGTTATTGTTATATGTGTAAGTAAAAAGTTGGTTAAAAAACACTCTCAACCAATAGGAAATTGGTTTTTTTTTTCAGTTCACTGAAGAAAAAAGTACTGAGTTTGAATCTTTTTAAAATATTTTTTTTTATTAAATAAGGTTTATACTTATACATTTTTTGTTTATATAAATTAAATGATATAAACTTAAATAAAATATTTTAAAAGAAAAAGGAAAATAATAATTATATGTGTGTGTGTGTGTAATTTATTAAATTTATTGTATTTTATATGTATTATATGTAACATAATACATATAATTTATACATTTATTAATTATTTTTAATATGATTTCACAGTGTTATTTTAAAATAATTATGTATTTATGCAAAGAAATTGTTCTTGCAATCAGTTTTTTTTCTTGCTTAAGCCTAATCTTATACTTTTCTCTTTAAAAACCACCAGTGGCATTATGTTATGCTGATTGGCTATCATAACATATTCAGATATATGTTCAAAATCATCTGCTATCTGCTACCAGTTCGTACATTAACTCTTTCTTTCTGCCTTGCAGACAGTGCCCATGTTCCCGTGTTCCCGTCACGTAAGATTTCATGAGGAGGAAGAGGAGATTGTCCGGATTAACCCTCGTGAGCGCTCTTGGCTAACGGGCTATGAGGACTATCGCCACGCCACCACAGCGTCGCGGGCCAAACCTCTGCGGCCAGACGCCACGGGCGCTTACGTTCACCTCGCTAAGAGCGAGCCTCCCAAACACGACTACACTTACTCGTACCCACTCAGTGGGGACGGACACACTCCCCACGACGGCAAAACGGGCATTGGTGGTGGCGTGGTCACCGGTCAGCCGCGGGCGCTCACCGCCAAGTGGCTGCCGCGGCGCGTGGAGGACAGCAGAGAGCGCTTACGGTGTGTGTACTGTCAAAACATGTTCAGCCCGGCCGAAAACGGACGCGGGCGCTGTCAGGAAGCTCCGGACCCCGTGCAGACGTGCATCCGCCGGGTGAGCTTCATGTGGTGCGCGGACAGCCTGCTCTACCACTGCATGTCGGACCCCGAGGGCGACTATTCGGACCCCTGCTCCTGCGACGCCAGCGAAGAGCGCTTCTGCCTGCGCTGGCTGGCGCTGCTGGGACTGTCTCTGCTCGCACCCTGCATGTGCTGCTACGCTCCGCTACGAGCGTGTTATCACTGCGGTGTGGCGTGCCACTGCTGCGGCGGCAAACACAAGGCCTCGGGGTGAGCGGGAGAACACCGGCGCACCTGGGAAAAACCACAAGCGAAAAGTGGAAGAACGAACTTGCGGCTGTATTGCTTTGTTGTTTTTTTCCCCCCTTCCCGCTGAGTTTCAGAGGGATGGTCCATTTTTGTTTCGTTTTCTCAATTTAATTGTACTGGACAGCTGTCCTGGTTTGTATTTTTCTTTGTTTTTAAAAGAGTAACCCTCAGCTTCCATTTAAAAGACTACACTATAAATATTCATTTATATATGAAAAGTATATATAAATATATGTAGATATAAATATATAAATCCAGGTACTTTATATTTTTATGCTCATGTGCTTTGAAGGTTTGAGTTGTAATCTTCCTTCCGTCTCGTCTGTGTTTTAATATGTCCGTTTGATTTGATTTTACTCTCTCGTCAGCCTTTCGTTATGTCTCTCCAGTCAGAGGCGTCTCTTCTACTGTGATCCACTCCGTCTAGATAAGACAAACCCAGAGGAATCCAAAATAGCTGACCTGTAGGATGGTAGATCTTGTGTGTGTGTGTGTGTGTCAGAATGGATGTGGGAAATTAACATTTTGCCAAATTGCCAATATTACTTTGCTGTGTGGAAGATGGGAAACACATTGCTGCCCAAATGTAAAGTACGTGTGTGGGTGAATCTCATGTGCAGGCCATATTTTACCCCAAAATCAAAAGAAAACAGGCTTTATTTTAGGAGCTTTTAGCATTTGTGGCACTATTTTTATGACAGTAATTTCCCATCCGAAGTGTCATATGGAAGACTTAATGAAAACTTTTTTCTCACAATTGCAAGTTTATATGCGAGTTATTAAGTCAGAATTGTGAGATATAAGTTTGGAGAAAAAAGTCCACTAAGAATTGGACTTTGCAACTCGCACATTGCAAGTTTATATCTCACAATTGTGAGAAAAAAGTTAGAATTGTGTGTTTATATCCCGCAATCGCAAGAAAAAAGTCAGAATTGCAAGATACAAAGTCATAATTATGAGAAAAACACACATTTAACACACACATTCAAATTGATTTTTTTATTACAAGGAAAAGGGTGCAGTAAATATTACCATTATTTATAAATACTTGAGCATTTTGTTCATATTCCAGTACAGTAAGTTGTTGCACTGCTGTAATAAATGAACATGCTTGATTATCAAGAAAATAACATCACAATGCAAATACCTAAAAATACTTTTTATTTTTAATAGGTAAAATTTTTTCGTTTGCTTTTGGGGTGCGATATGAGCTGAACATTAAAGGGTTCTGTGAGATGTATGTGCCTGTTATCGATGTTTTGAAATGAAAACCAGCCTCAAAATCGATGTACCCCTCCTACAGGACGAAAAACAAGATGTCTTTTTTCTCTGCCTTTGTCTTAAGCACAACACAAACTAGTACAACTAACAAACGAGAAAAAACAACCATATGAACACTGTGCAAGTTGTTGTGAAGTTCTCAAAATATATTTCCAATTGCTGGCCTATCAGCATCATCCTTCAAAACAACATCCAGCCAATCAGTGGACTGTGACAGCGTTGTCATGACGACTGTGATCCTATTTGTCAGCTGGTGTTTTATGTCCTATTTGTCTCTCTTTCTGGTGTCTATCCTCGATCTTCTCCCCCTCTTCCTGTGAAAAGCTTTTGCAGTAGTACTATCTGACGCGTGACTAAAGAGGAGCAGTTTTATTTTTTTATCGGTGTCCAGGAGAGTAAGTTCTCTGTCTGTCTGATGCTCCTGAACATTCTGAGATTAAAAGAAAGTGCCTGAATCAGCCAGTGCGTCTCACGCCTTCTGTCCATCTCCAGATGTTACACTCACGCTCTCGTCAAATGTGCTCACATTTGGGACAAGGATGTTTCTCTTACAAAAGATAAACTTGATCACAACGAGGTGTGACACGATAACATGTCTGTTATTTTCCTGCAAAATGCTACGCAAGTCAAGATCATTTGTTGTTGAGCGCAACAGTAGGGTTTCAGGAGTAAAAAAATGCATATTCATTTTCTCCATAGAGAAACTCATATTTGGTAACAACGTAAATGTTTTGCAAGCTCAGAAACTGTTAAATGTTGGTACAATGTCAGAAATTTCAAATGTATTTAAAAACTGTTCCCAACACTCAAACTATTTATATATTTGTATATATTTGAATATTTTGTAACAAATATATCAATAAAATATATTGAATATAAATATTTTTTCGTATATATATGTAAAATTATATTTTTATACACATTTTATATTGAATTATATTTTTCATATCTATGTATTTGCACACATATGCACATCAATGTTTTTTGAGCATCAACTACTTTTATAGTTTTTATTCATTTTATTATATTTTCATTTTAAAGTTTTGGTAGGCCTACTTTTGTCTTTTTATACATGTCTATATAGTTTTTATCCTTTTTTTCTCAGTTTTAGGTATTTTAGTACTAAATCAAACAATCAAAATGAGTAAAGTTGGCTCTGCAACTAGCTGAAATAAGTTTTATTTCATTTTAAGTAACATTTTTATTATAAAATCATATATATATATATATATATATATATACACTAATTTTTATTTACTTTTTAAAAATGGTTTTAATATTTTAGTTGACCCTGGTACACATACACACATTTATATGCATTATAAATGAGACTATAATTTAACATTTTATTGTTGGGAATGATTTATACAATTTACATTGGTCAATAGGAAGAGCAATTTGTTTCCTCATAACGTTCAATACATTTATATTTTTTCCAACAATTCTGGATCAAATCGAAGTTTGTAATGTCTTGTTTGTTTGCTACTTTAAAACTCTATATGCAAGTCTTTTCTTTTACATGCCTATGGAGAAAATGAATGTGAAAAATACCGCAACCAAGGCATATTTAAAGAGTGATTGGCCAATTTTACATGCTACATCATGCTCACCATCACCACATATACATTACCATATACCATATATTTTATACAGGCATCAAAACCATTCGGATTGGGTATATTGTTTTGCATTGCACACTTTCAATGAGGACAACTTGTCTGGTTTGGTTAGAAATAAAAGCCAAGAGACTATAAAACAATGACAGACGAATGGTAGTAAGTCACACAGATGTTTGACTGTTCAATATTATGGGAAAGCGTGTGTATGGCCACTGTCCAGTGAGAAACTGTGCATGAATTACACGTGACAGTGTTTGTGTTTGTGCAGAAAGCTGGGCACGTGCTGGCATGACGGCATGTCCCATAGCCCAGCTCTATAACTCTCCACTGCATCTTCCTCTGCATTATCCAACAGAATGTGCAACCACTGTAACGCCAAGTCAAAAACATCTTAATCGTGAGCTCCCGAATGAGCGAATAACAGCTTGAGTGGGACAGATGGGGAAAGGGAGGGGGTCCCAAAGGCCTTGTCCAGCTTTGGAACTGTAACTACAAATAGCATCAAATTCCAACATGTGCAGACATTTAGACCACGCTGGACTCAACAGGAGTCCTTCTTTGTCCTCTTCCCACTGTTAACGCTGAGGAATCAGGTAACAGCACACTAATGCTTATACCACAGCAAGGATGACCAAAAGGCCTCACAACATGACGAAACCAGTCCTCCTGTTATAATCTGGTTTTGTCATTTGGTCCGCTCACAGATTTGTTGCTTATAACGGGAGCATGCTAGTGTTGTCGTTCGGCTTTGTCTCGTCATTCTGCAGCTGAGTATTATAGGAGTGTAGTTTTGGATGAAAGCGTATAAGAGTTGTTCTGTTTTTCTTGTTTTGTTTCATCCATTGACATCTTTGTTATTGGGCCATTCTGATCTGTATCTGTATGGTTTTTGTTAATTAAAACTCAAGCATTGTAGTTTTTCATTTTGTCAGCTTTGTTTATAGTGTCAGCAAACTACTTACCTTTCTAGCTTTGTTGATTATATCAAACGTTCTAGTTTTGTTTACTGACAATTTTGTTTATTAATATTTTATGTCTTAATTTTAGTTTGTTTTAGGAATTTTGTGCTTTTATTTGTTTTCACTACACTTAAAAAACCCCATTTCTATTTAGGCTAGCTTGAATTCATTTTTTAATAGTTCAATTTTGGCAATTTTACGCTAACCTAAACTTATTTTATTTCAGTTGGTTAAGTTTAGTTATATTTTTTCCAGCTTAATTTAAATAATTTTACGCTAACCTAAACCTATTTTATTTTAGTTGGTTATTTAAGTTTTTTTTTAATTTAATATTTATTTTTATTCAGCTTTATTTCAATTAACAAAATGTTGAATTTCAGTTAAAAACAACATATTAATCTGTATATTAGCATACTTTGAGGATTTTATAACAGTTAATTCTATTGTAATAATTTTGTCATTTTAGTTTAATA
The DNA here is from genome assembly GCA_032359235.1 of Enteromius mattozi. NCBI lineage: Eukaryota > Metazoa > Chordata > Actinopteri > Cypriniformes > Cyprinidae > Enteromius > Enteromius mattozi. The sequence goes on along the minus strand of JAUMHE010000001.1, from coordinate 3,618,054 downwards.
TTTAATACTTTTTAAATTTGTTTTAGTTAACACTGGATCTAACTCAAGCATACTAGTTGTGTTGCTTCATCTGTTGCCATCTTTGTAGATTATACAACTATAATGATAATAATTTCTAGTTTTGTCTATTTTGTTGATTATAATGTCAGGGTACTATTTTTGGCATTTCATCCACTGACATCTTAGTTGATTGTAACGGTATATAGTGACCTAGTTTTGCTATTTTAGTTTGGTAATTTCAATCACTGACAAATTCATTGATTACACAGCACACTGTAGATGTGTAACGTCAGGATGAAGAACAGGGTGTTAATCGTTTGCCGCTCAGCACACATATTTAACCTTATATTTAACCACGCTCATTTGTATGCATTAGTGTCAGATTGGTCCATCTTCCTGATTGCGTGCAGCTGAACCCCGTCACCCCAACCTGGCTCCCAGACTGCAGGAGGCGCCGTGATGACGCTGCCCTCATCTCATTCAGGACCCTGTCGTGCAATCGCACGGATTTGCGAATGAGTGTTTGTGCAACGCGGCTTCCTCCCAGTTGGGAACACACAGATACACACACCAGGATGTTATTGTGCGTGACACACAACTAAGAGTTTGAAGTGTGTGTGTGTGTGTGTAAGAAAGATGAAGGTCAGCAAAGATTAAATGGACATCGATATCAACACTGTAGCTTTACACAAAGAACAAGGAAGAGGGAGGAAGTAGAGATGTTCAGAGAGCGAGAGGGGAGTGAAGGAGCCGCCTGTGTCTCCAGAGGAATCTTCCCACACTGAGCAGGGACCTCGGAAGGAGCCGTGCGTGAGCGAGTGTATGTGTTTCCAGGAAAAGAGAGGGCCGGGCCAGCATTGTCTCTTTCCCTGTGTACACCCTTGTTTGTTTACTTTCAGCAGTAGTTATCAGGCAACCTGTCTGCATGGCCGGAGAGGTCACGGTAATGAATTTACTGCATTAGTCCGAGGTCAGCTGGAAGCCTTTTGGACTGTGCACGTCTCTGTGGAGCGATACAACGCTTCAAATCCGGTTAAAGTGCATTTTAAGAGTCCAAGTCTGGAGTTTCTGGTAGTGTCTGGATCCTTGAGACTAAAGTATTGAGAGAAACACAGTAAAAACTGTCTCAATAGAGCCATGGGAGCAGTTTCGCATCAGCAGACAGCGTGATGGGAAACAGACCCGGATCTGGAGCGGGAAGGAAGCGGATGAACACACTGCACATTACCTTTACGCTCCTAACCCTCTGGTGATGTTCAGTCATTTTAAGGAAAACAAAAAATGCATTTTGAATTTTTTGCTTCATTAGAATAAAGTGCATTATTGCCCGCACCCTTTTTCAGCCAGGCTAATTCCACAAGTATTTTTTGTCCATTTATTCTTCCCAAAGGGTTTATAAAAAAGTCTTTGTTAAAGTGCTATAAGCCATGAACCAAGCCAAGCAGATAAGAGGTAATTCATAATAAGTTATTGAAAATTCAACAAAAAGGCAAAATTATAAGACTGGGCTTTAATAAGGGAAAGAACTACAATCCCATGAAGCACTGCAAATGATATAGGCCTAATTGAATGAAAAACTATATAAAACTATCCAATTAAAGTTGCTGATTGTATATATAGAAATAATATATTGCTCTCTCTCACTATATATATATATATATATATATATATATAAATGTATAGGAAAGAAATGGAAAATATGAAAATAAACAGTACATTTTTGGGGGTATAATCTACAAATCAATGATGATACAGAAAAAAATCAATTTATTAACTATTAAGAAGCATAAATCCTCCTCAGAAGCCTCTGGGTGTGTGCGCGAGAGTGAAGAACAAAGTACAGTCTGCATTTGTGTGACTACTTACCAAGGTGGGCATTTGGATATATGTGGCCCTGGAGCACAAAACCAATCATAAGTCGCATGCGCATATTTGTTGCAATAGCCAACAATACACTGTATGGTCAAAATGATAGATTTTCTTTTATGCTAAACATCTTAAGTAAAAATCATGTTCCATGAAGATATTTTTTAATTAAAATGTAAACATAAATTCATTTTAGATTAGTAATATGCATAGCTAAGGAATTCATTTCGACAATTTTAAAGGCAATTTTTTTGCACCCTAATTGTCCAGATTTTCAAATAGTTATATATCGACCAAATAACTGTCCTATCCTAACAAACCATGCATCAATAAGAAAGCTTAATTTTAGCTTTCAGATGACATTTAAATCTCAATTTTAAAAGAAATACTTAAATGACTGGTTTTGTGGTCACATATTTCTATCACACAGTCAATCTCATCACTGTGTCTATGCTTCTGATTAGCCATTGTGTTTAAGAAAACAATGGATATTGCTGTGATTGGCTACCCTAGTAGAGATTATATAAAGTGGGTTTCAAGCAAAATGTAGCTTGATACTAAATTGTACTTTCTTGTAAGCATTATAGGATTATTTCTGGTGGCAAGACCAAACTTTAATCATCCGCTATATAGCCTATGGAGAAACGGAGATCAGAGGAAAAACTACGAGTTCAACAGGGACGTGAACGCTTCTTTAAGTTGGTCTCTTAAAGTGCCCCTATTATGCCATTTTAAAGGTTGCTAATATTGTTTTATGAGTCTCTTAAAACAGGTTTGCATGTATGCAAGGTCAAAAAACACTCTAGTTTTCTTCAAAAATAGATTTAATTTTACCCCATTTCTAAATGATTCGTAAACGACTCGTGTGAAGCAGTTCGAAGAATCAGTCT
>JAUMHE010000001.1:3592178-3606611 GCA_032359235.1 Enteromius mattozi | reverse complement strand
AGCCTCATTTTGACTTGTTTTAAGGACATTACACCAAAGTTGGATCAGCCTGTAGTGTGTTTTTCCACTTCAATTTTCACCTCCATGAACATTCAACTATTTAAAGAACAAAGTGTTAAATAAGAATATTTCATTCATTCAGATCGAGGATTTTAGTGTTCCCTTTATTTTTTTGAGCAGTGTATACTGCACCATAAATAATAGTGATAAGTAATAATACTCATTTTAAGACCATTTTATGCCATGAATGTATAATCATTATATAACAGCATAATAATGCAAGAAGGCCTACATACTTTCGGTTGACAACAAACACAAAAGTATTTAGATCATGGAAATTAAGTACGAAAATATAAGATGCTTTAAAAAACCTGAATAAATAGTAAATACACATTTTCTTACAAGAAGAAAAAAGACAAATGAGATTTTTCCATCTACAGATTTTTCACACTATTGATGAAAAACACAATCCCTATTTAGCAGTCAGATCTCTGTATGCACAAAGGCACAGATCACTAAACAAGGTCATATATGCAGATTAAAAATCAGAACTAGCACCTCATATGCGTGTGTGAGAGAGAGAGAGAGAGAGAGCGAGCCTGAAAGCACCAATAACCAAAATAATATACTTACAAACATACTGAAAACTGACATGTTAAATATAAAAATAATTTAAAACAGCTAGTTCATATATTCGGATACAGCAGTCACACATCACTATTAGGACCGTGCATCCTACTGTGACATGTTTGCGCCTCTGCGTGGAGGTTATCAGTCTAAAAATCAGTCAAGGTGAAAATCATTCATATGTTCATTCATAGTTGTTAAATAAAAGATGTCTGTTTTAGCACTCTTGATATAATTTGTAAATAAAGGTTTATCACCCTGCAGTTCATTTTTATTGTGGGTTTAGTTTTAGATTTCGCTTTTAAAATATCTCCAATGAGGAAGAGAAGCCTCATTTGCGGCGCTGAGGTGAAATAGGGGGGCAATTTGATAATATAGCCCAATAATAATAGGCCGCCTAATAATAATAATAGTAAACACAACAATAGTTTTATACATTAATAGGAGAATGAGCCTAATATCGTCTAGACTATCAACAAAGACATCTGCTATCATCGATACACTATACTATTGTCTATCGGCACAACCCTACTCTGCATAATTACTTACACTGTAATTACTTAAAAACACAAACTTCACCATTAATTCTAAACGCGTCAAAAAAGGGCATCTACATGACTGTACCTTGATGAGGTAGCGTGTAATGTCTCGTCCGGCGATATCCAGACGACGCGTGAGATGAGGAAGAGAAAAACCTTCGTACACTGGACAGATATGAGTGACACCGTCACCAGAGTCCACCACAACACCCGTCAGCAGACCTGCACACAAACATCAGCGTAGGATTTTTATTATATTAACATTTTGTCACTTTATTTCATACATTTATAATTTTTATACATATATTTTTACTATTTTTATTCAGTGATATGATTTAGATTATTTTTTTATTACTATATTTATTTATTTATTTTCCCATCATTAAAAGTTCGATTACCTTGAGCGTACAGAGTGAGCACGGCCTGGATGGCGATATAAACGCCTGAGAACTGATAGGTCTCAAACATCACCTACAGACAAGACAAGAGGGTCAAAAATCACAAGCACAAACCTCACTGAGGCATGTTATTGAACAAACGGGCACTCAAACCTCGATGATCTTCTCTCGGTTCTTGGTGGGGTTCATGGGCGGCTCCGTGAGCAGGATCTTGCAGTTTCGGGAGTCTATGTTCAGCTTCTCAGGGCCGAAAGTGTAGTCCCACAGGTGCTTCATATCATCCCAGTTCCTGACGATACCGTTCTCCATCGGGTAGTTCACCTCCAACATGGAGCGCAGCTCGCTCGCCTCATCACCCACCATCAGGTCCTACAGGTCACACAGGAGGGGTCAAAGGTCAGAGCAAATGTTAACTTTTATTTTGAGCTGAACGGAAGCTGTCCAGGTTGAAGGAGAAATTAAATGTGTTGTATGGAGCTGGAGACTTTACTGAATCAGATTTTCAAAATAGAAGTCAATGATTTTTATGATATCTGACAGACACTGCAATAACGTCAATAAATCTGAGTAAACAGGTGAGTAAACATGTCAAACCGTCTGTAACTACAGAGAAAGTTGCTGAATGAAAACACAAGCAGGGTTCACATCAGTGTTAAATACACGTGAACTAAAATTGTAAATTGAAATAAAGCTAAAATAAAACTGAAATGTCCATACTTAAATTACTTAAGCTGAAATAAAATGAAAGATATTACAAAAGCAAACTAACAAAAATAAAACAGAAATTACAAAAGCACAAAAAAAATTATTCATCTAAAATTAAATAAACACTGAAAGTATGAAAATAAAATGTAATTCCAAATATTAATAACAGTATATATATTTTTAAATAATACTAAAACAACACTGGCTCCCGTAGTTTTTATTCATAATTAAATATTATTATAGAAATTCTCTTTTCAGGTGTTAAAAACACACTTTTAATCTGACATTCCCTGGCTTTCTATGACCATGAACCCTGCATATCCTGTTCAGACACAACACACTCATGCCATTCTGTACAGACCAGTGCATTCTGGGTAATATCAAGATCACTTCTTAATAAGAGTTAATGAGAGAACAAGATTTATGATTAGTCTGAACATTAATACAATAATCATGCCAAACTGCTACCAGCTCTGCATCTCCTGAGAGAGAATTGCTACAGGTTAAACTCTCTCTCACACTCACACACACACACACACACACTTACCATCCTCCTATAATCCTAAAGCACCTCAATACAGTAACAGAGGAGAGAAAGACAAACACGGAGAGAACAGGCGATGAGCAATGAGAGCAAAACTGATGCGTGATCTTTTTTTTTCTGCATATAAAAGTCCATCATACAAATAAATTTTATTTAAATAATGCTATATGCATGATTATTATTATTAGTTACATTTGTTAAAATAAGTTCTCTTAATTTGTTGTCTAGTCAATCAGATGTTTGAAAAAATACTTCTTTCTTGAACTGTTGTAACTATCGCTGGCACTTTTAACACTGTCAGTACTTATCAATATACCAGATGAATGTTTTTGTTCATTTTTATTCAAGTATTTTTATTCAAGCTCAGTTTATTGTATTCATATATTAATAAATATCAGCTGCACTACATGATTTGATGTCTTATTTACACATCATTTAGTAAACGTCCATTTTTATAAAAAAACATGTCACCTGTATGGTTCATTAGCTGAAAGACCTTTGTCTGCAAATATATTTCTAATTAACGTAGTATTAAAAAAAACTATGTTTACGGTTAAAAAGTCCAAGATCAACACTACACTCAGGTGACATTGCTAAAAAACAATAATAATTATATATCTTAATTTCTGTTTTTCTTCCGAAACGACATCACAGATTAATACTTCGGTCAGAGGAACCTGTGAACCCTCTCTAATGTAAGCTCCACCCCTAGTGAAAACGACTCTGCAGGAAGTTCAAGTCAAGCAGGAAATTACTCAAGTTGCCGTTTACGTTTCGTTACCAAATATGACCATTCATAGTGTTTCTTTAAAATCCTTAGAATGACCTCTGATACAAAAACTACTGAGCGCCCTACATAGGTAGCATTTCAAAGCATCATTTGTTGGTTCTTCTAATTCAACATGAACTGTTTAGTTACTTGTGAGGGCTGTATTTCAACACACAAGCAGCTTTAGGAGACTGCTGTAGGGGATATACAGCAAGGCAGCTGACTGGGTGATTGGGACAGAGCCCGAGTCATGGTGTCACTGTAGGGAAAGATTGAAGGTGCAGTTTAGTGAGGAAACTTCACCTTGATCTCGATGTTTCCCACTTTGGCGGTGGAGCGGATGATCGGCCTCCCCACCAGAGCCGGGAAAATGTGCTCGGGGAAATTAGATCCGGCATATCCACACTTCACAAACTGAATAACAGACAGAGAGATTAATGTTAAATGTTAACGTTAAGAGAAAATAAATGTTGCTTTGGCAACTAACAGAAATAAATATGATTTTGAACGTACTTAAGTTACTAAATATATAAATAAAAGATCGCTGTGATTTTGGAAATTTAACAGGAAGGGCTCAATATTAGTGTGCACTTTCATGCATGAATATAAAATAACACAGCTGAATAAATACACTGATATATCTCAATATAAATGTTCCGTTTAGTGCTGTCAAACGATTAATCGCATCCAAAATAAAAGCTTTTCTTTACATGATATATGTTTGCACTGTGTATATTTATTAAATATATATATAAATACAAACACATGCATGTATATATTTAATGAAAACGTTATGTTTATATATAAATATATTTAGATATATCATCAAATATAAGAAAATAAATATATAAATGCATTTACATGTAAATACTTTCACAATATATACTGTGTGTGTGTGTTTTAATATAAACATAATAAATACACACAGCATAAACACTTTTATTTGAATGCAATTAATCGCGATTAATCGTTTGACAGCACTAATATAAACACATTTCGTCTTGTGTATTTTCAGAGTAATAGGGTAATTTAATAATAATAGTAAATAGGTCATTTTGTGTACACTTCATATGGGATGTAAACACGTATTATGACAATGCCTTGCATTTTTGATCAGTTCCCATAACATTTAATCAAGCTGACATGTTTTTCTGAACATGTATTACGCTTATACCATGGTATTGCGTGATATGTACCACAACATACATTTAAGTTCCTTTCCCTATCAGTTCATTAGCATTTAACACCAGAGAGAGAGAGAATGATGGAGGAGTGTGTTTCTATGGTTTGTCTGGTATGTCACTTCCTCTCTCGGCCAGATGTGAGACTACAAACTCGGAAGTGACTTTGAGATCATCCAAACCTTTCCTTTTACTGGCAGAAAAACACATGCATCATTGATATAAATGTGCATAAACATCTAATTCCATCAATGATGCATGCTCCCTCTGCGACCTTGTTAAAATATCAATGAAAATATGTGTAGATGTCCATCGTGTCGTTACATACACAAATCTTCCACAAAACACCCCCATGGAAACCCGTTTAAAATCAGCCCCGATCAATGATTTCCGTGCAACCGACCAGAGTTTCGTCAACATCGCGGGTCGTGTGTAAATCACAGATAATCAGTGTAAAATTAGGTGCTATCAGATCACTTCCTGTTCCGCTGCATCTTTTTCCTGCAAGCCGTCATTAAATCACACACAGCCGCCAAATAAAGCATCTCTCAGACCGGTGCGAGCCGTACGAGCTCCGCAGACATACTCACCCCTGTCCCGTTGTCACACACCACCACTTTCTTTCCTTGACTGTCCATGTTTCTACAGACTCGGTGAATCCGCCCTGATCTCAGCTCCTGCTGTCTTCGGCCAGGCGGAAGTCAGCGCCCTGCCCTTCACAGCTCTTCAAAATAAAAGTCCGCCACGACGCTTCAAAACTAAAGCCAGACAGGTACAAAACAAACGCTTTTTACAGCATTTGCGACCCTGGACCATAAAACTAGTCACGGGGTTCAACGGACCCTTTCACGTTTCACGTTGGGTAAACTTGAATAGCAGTGAATGGGATGGTACCACAAATATATTTTTTTACATTCCCATTTGCTCAAATAGCCAAAAAACCTCCTCGATAGTGTTTTCATGACTTCCAATTAAAAAGAAAAAAATATAGAGAGACTGATTAGTTGGAATTGAATAAATAAGATGTATGGTTAGGATAGGACAATATTTAGCAGAGATACAACTAATTGGGAGCCAAAAAATGTAAATATCGAGAAAATCGCATTTAAATTTGTTCAAATTAGGTTCTTAGCAAAGCATATTATTACTAATCAAAAATTAAGTTTTGATAGATTTACGGTATGAAATGTACTAAATATCTTTATGGAACATGATCTATACTTTATGTTTTTTCGGCATAAAAGAAAAATAGATTATTTTGAGCCCTACAATTTATTGTTGGCTATTGCTACAAATATACCTGTGCTTCTTAAGACTGGTTTTGTGGTCCAGGGTCACATTTATACATATATATATATACATATATATATGTGTGTGTATATAAAAATCCCTAAAATAGTGGTTTTCAACTGGTATTATTTCAGGATGCAGAATATTATACAAAAGTCAAAAATATGTTCTGAAAAATCAAGGTCAAAATATGATACAGGCTGTTGAGCATCGTGAGAACAGACTATTTGCAAAATACTTTTCGAAAGTATTTTTCAGCGTAGATGACAGTTCAGGTAAAAAATAAGTAAATAAATTACATTTATGTAATCCTGGACCAAAAAACCAGTCATAATGGTCAAATTTTTAAATCAAATAAATAAGCTTTCCATCTGGAATCTGAGGGTGCCAAAAAAAAAAATTCAAAATATTGAGAAAATCACATTTAAAGTTGTTCAAATTAAGTCATCTGTGTTGCATATTACTAATCAAAAATTATGTATTTATATACTTACGGTATTACAAAATATCTTTATAGAACATGACCTTTACTTAATAACCTAATGATTTTTGGCATAAAAGGAAAATGGATCATTTTGACTGATTCAATGGCTATTGCTACGAATATACCTGGCAACTTAAGACTGGTTTTGTGGTCCAGGGTCATATATTTCATTAATTTCATCATAAACAAAACTCAAAACAGGACAGTAGCGTCCCTGCTCAATGGTACCAGTATGCACTCAAATACGTCAGGTCAAAAAACTGTTGTTTTAAAAATACTTCGTTATTTTAATGTCATACTCAGAGAGAACAACTGAGGCATTATAACCAATTTACTTGTCTCTTACATTTAATTGAGCATTTCCATCTCCCAATTCCAGAAAAAAAAAATTGTCTACAATAAACAAAAGTCCACATAATCTCTTGTTTACTGGTCCCATGTCCAGGATAGAGTTCAAAACGTAAAAGACAAGTGATACACAATGAAAAACCTACAGTTATTCAAAAAACGATTGTTCAAACAGTGACAGCAGTTCAGTTTCATCTGGTGCATCTTCAGAACGATGATCAAAAATACAAATTGCAAAAATAAAATTAACAGCTTAAATAAGATTGAACAGTAACAGCTAATTTTGTTGACCTGAACAAGCAAAAGCAAATCACACATCAAATATTCAGACAGCTTCCAGCATCAGACTCAATGCCGCACAACTTCTGGAGCTCGAGGAGGTACTACGGCTGTGATTCCCCATAAAAATATACAATTAAATAAGAGAAAGCTGTAAACTGGTGACAAATGAAGCACAATGATTTAAAACAAACACACACCCAGATCAAGCACACAAGCTGAGAGATTTACAGTTAACACAACTTAGAAAACCAGTCATATCATACAGCAACAAGAAGGTTTACTCATTGTCATAATTTTTTTAGAGCACCTCTGTACCTTCTTAAAAACAGCGACACAACAGCAGGATCAAGTTTGCAGTGTATGAGACAAAATGTTACTGTGTATGCGTTTATATACACCTTAAAGGAATACTTCAGCCAAAAATGACAATTTGCTTAAAACTGATTCACCCTTAGGTCATTGGCAGTGAATGGGTGCCGTCAGAATGAGTCTAAATAGCTGATAAAAACATCACAAGTAATCCACACCACTCCAGTCTATCAATTAACACCCATTCACTGCAGAGGTGAGCAATTGATGCTAAATTTCTCCAAGTCTTTTCAAATGAAGAAACAAACTCCACTACATCTTGGACGGCCTGAGGATGAGTACATTTTCAGCAAATGTTCATTTTTGGTACTCCTTTAAAGTGGCTGGGTCAGCTGGAAAAAAATGCAGTGACAGAAAATGCTTCTCATCCATTCATGAACAAATATCGTGATGGAGAAACTTACCAAAGATTTATTTTCTCCCCAAAATTATATTATCCATTAAGAAAGCTAACCTTATTTTTAGAATGATTACATTTTCATGTTGATAATTAAGCATATTTCCTCTCGAAATTCTCATTAATGGAATGCAAAAACATGTTCATGCTGTAATGCAAACTTAGCAAAAAACAGCAGTGCAAAAACACATTACAATGCAAATAATATAGCTTGTTTACATTACTGTATGCAGAACAAAGGGTTTTTGCATTATGTTAATGATAAATCGGAGGGAAATGTGCTTAACTGTCATGAAAACAACATAGTTCTAAAAATTTGCAATGTTTTCTTTATGCAAAACATAATTTATTAGTTTCCCTTTGATTTTGGGGTTTTCGTGAGAATCTCAGTGCCAGGTTTGCTTTATATTCTGGGGAACAGCAGTCTTGTGAAGTTGGGTGCAGCATCACTGGTATGGGGTCTGTGTTACATACGAGACGCTCCTCACAGGAGCACAAACTCATCTGTGCTTCCTCTCTTATTGTTCCTGCTCATTCTGTTGCATGAGAAAATGTTTGCAGGACCATCCATGGACCCCCCGCTCTGCCCCTCCAGTCCATAGTTCTGTCCCCTGCCCTCTACAAATGTAAAGATGGGATACTTCTCTTTAGAGGATGACAAAGCCTAAAAAAAAAAAAGAACAAAAAACAATATCCATATTAAAAAAAAATATTATAGCATTTATTTCAGCTTGATATTTATGGATTCATTTTGAAATGGCTTAAATATATATATATATATATATATATATACAGAGAGAGAGAGAGAGGGAATATATATATATATATATATATATATATAGATAGACACTCACTTCACTGACCGCCGAGCACAAAGACTCAAAGTCACTCTTAGTCTGTGCGTAAAAGCCGATGGTGCAGCTGGGATCCATACGACTGAAGTTCATCTTCCTGGGCGAGTTACAGTGAAAAGACTACGAGAGAAACAAGGTTCATGCAGATTCCGTTCTTCACACATGTTCATAACTTTAAAATGAAAATGCCTTCTGATGCAAATGCACTGCTGCTTCCCATCTCACCTCCAGAGAGAAGTTGCCTTGGGTGACGTCCACCACTGGCTGACAGTAGTGAGGGTCTAGATACAATAGCTGCTCATCTGGAAGACAGAGAGCTGCCAATCAGAGAGCAGACAGGAGCGCAGTACCCAATCAAAACATAGCTCTTAATAGACACGTACCTTGAAAGCCAATAAAAAACAGGGAATGCTTGGGTTTTCCTCCAATAATTCCTATACAGCATTTTAACTTGAGAATGTTCTAGAAAAAGAGAGGTTAGTATAAATACAATATAAATGCAATATATGCACTGTATGTATTTCATATATATATATATATGTGTACAAACACACACACATACACTAATGTATATATATTTATATGTACATATACATTTATGATTTGCTTGGGCAATATGATTTACATTTAACGCTGTGCATAATTATTTATATAATTTTTAAAACATATAATATATAAATGTTGTTTTATTTTTACATAAATGTGTTATGCTGAATGATGATGAAACATTTTCAACCATATTTTGACATTTTCTATTAACAATTTTTTTTTTAACCATTAAAGTTGACATTTTACTTGTATATAATATGCTTTTTATGTATATAAAAAAAAAAATCACTTTTGTACATTTATTTTGATGCAGACACCAAAATGGGTGTCCAATATATAACAATGTTATTATTTTAATATTAATAAAAATATACCATAACATAATATCTAGTGTATTTGTACCTTAACACACTCAATGTAGGAGGGGTTTAGCGATTCTCCTCCCAGCCGCACTGGCACTAGAATGATGACTGATTTCCAGCTCTCTGACAGCTCCTGTGTTAGCGGCGACTCACACAACCTCATGAGATCTCCTTTATACACTGCAGCACACACACAAGCAGAATCATGAGCTAAGCATCACTTACGAACATTTTCAGTTTCACTAACAGATTTTTAAAAAAGATTGCATATTGCACAACCCACAAGACTGAACATGAAGCCTTACCTGTGCAGTCCTGTGCCACGTATACAGCCAGGTTGTGAAACTCAGCGGTTCTGTCCACTGCTTTCCTGGTAGAAGAAAAGACATTAAAGCACAAAGGGTCAACGGTTTAGTTATTAAAAAGAAGCATTTAAATCTAAATACGATTTAATCTTACGAAATAAGATTTATTTGCTCTCCTCTAACCTCAGCATGTGTGCCACTACGGACGGGCCGTACCAGTCCCCCGCTCTCTTCCCCGACTCCTTTCCCAGCTCTACCAGCTGGTGGACGCCAAAAGGAGCTGAGGGATGGTCACCAAACCAAGACACCAGCTTTCGGTGCAAAGTCTCCAGCTGAGGCTCATGGCTGGCTGCAGGACATCTGGCCGGGGTCTGCCTCTGACCCTCTCTGCTGCTTGAGCTCGGGTCTCTCTGGGAAATGGGGCTGGTCCAGGAAGAACTGAAGGACGGAAGAGACATGCCAGCAGGACGGGAGGGCGATCGAGGCTTTAGCACCTCAAAATCAACATCTGTCAGCAGATGACAATCTGCCCACCTCCAGTCTGAGATACAGAGAGCAGAAGATAGCATGAGTCTATAGCAGAGAAGCACACTACTGTGTAAAATTCTAGGTTTTTAAAAGAAATAAATACTTATATTCATCAAAGATACATTAAATCGATCAAAAGTGACAGTAAAGGCATTCATGATATTACAAAAGATTTCAATATCAAACAAATGCTGTTCTTTTTATTTAATTTTATTATATTTAATAATTTTATGATTTTTGAACAAATACATGCAAATAGGAGAGCATAAGAAACCTTTCAAAAATATAAAAAAAAAAAATCTTAAGGACTTCAAATGTTTGAATAATAATATATTAAAGTGCTAACTGATTATATTAGCTTTATAAAGGTTGACTTTTCAAAGGCCTTTTTAAGACTAAGTAAAGAACACTTAAGGAATAAAATGAAGGAAACAGCACATGTCAATGTGTTCACAAAATGTAAACATCTTTGGAGAAAGATAATGAGTTAGCAACAATTAAAAAAAAAATCCTCCCAATCTCCATTAAGTAATTTAAAAGAAAATAAAGAAAAGAAAATCCCAAAATAATTATTAAATCAAGATACATTTACTTGAGATGCAAAATAATTAGTGTTGTTATAATAAAAAAAAGAAGAAAAAAAGGATATAAATGGATAAAAGGATAGTAAATTTATGATTAAACCAGAACTAATATCTTCCAATGGGCTCTTAGGTCAAAGCTTAATTCAAAACCCATTGACCTACATTTATTATCTGTAACGTAAAATGAGTTAATTGTTAATTTATCAGAAAACAGGACTTCATATCTTTATTTTGCTACTCCAGTAACTGTATCTTGATTTAAGGATGTTGTACTGGGAAAAAAAACAAAAATCTTTTTTGCAGTGCATGCAACATTTAACGCCAAAACTTTATGAATTTAAGGCTTTTTGCTCTGAAGACATTTTAAGGCCCTAATTTGTGGAAGGCTGAATTAAGACTTCCCTTTTAACCACCATTGTTTATATTTAATAACAGTAATTGATTTTTCAGAAGGGATTTTGGTACAAATAAACACATGGGGCAGTAGATCAGACCTGGAGGCATGAGGTGCTGCAGTAACCCCTGCGCCAGCAGCATCTGTCCGCTGCGCAGCATGCAGCCCCAGCCGCAGTCTGTGGTCAGGCTGGATCCCTCCAGCTGAGGAAACTCCCTCCTGTAGGTGAGCCACACGCACGACACGAACGCCTGCCGGAAACGATCCACCTCATCTGCCACAAAAGAATACAACCCTCAACATTTGTACATGATTTATTCTCTAGGTTTAAAATGCAGAGACTAAAAATTAGGCATTCAAAAATTATTGCTTACCCTAATGTCGTTCCAAACCAGACCTTTGTTGATCTTCCGAACACAAATTAAGATATTTTTCTGAGAGCTCTCTGACCCTCCCATAGACAGCAAGGAATCCATGTGACATCAGTGGTTCAACCATAACGTTATAAAGCTATGAGAAAACGTTATGTGCAAAGAAAACAAAAATAACAACTTTATTCAATAATTTGTCTCCTCCACGTCACCTTATAGCACCATTTTGGAGAGTTTCACATACACTACAATGAAGATACTTAAAAGATTCTTCACAGCAATGGCATAGAAGAACCATTTTTTGTTCCACAAAGAATCATTTAGTCAAAGGTTCTTTAAAGAACCATCTCTTTCTTACCTTTTAATAATCTGAAGAACCTTCTTTCGCCACAAAGAACCTTTTGTGAAACAGAAAAGTTCTTCAGATGTTAAAGGTTCTTTACTGAACTATTTAGACAAAATCTATGTCACCGTAAAGCACCTTTATTTTTAAGATAGGGTGACACAGAGGAGACAACATTTTGTATTAAGTTGTTATTTTTGTTTTTATTGTGCACAAAAAGTATTCTTGTAGCTTCGCAAAATTACAGTTGAACCACTGATGTCACAAGGACTATTTACCAATGTCCTTGCCCCGTTTCTGGACCCTGATCATGTAAGGATCCTTGCTGTCTATGGAGGGTCAGAGAGCTATCGGAATTCATCAAAAATAAATTGTGTTCCGAAGATGAACGAAGGTCGTATGGGTTTGGAAAGACATGAGGGTGATTAATTAATGACAGAAATTTCACTTTGGGTGCACTATCCCTCTAAGTTGACTCAAACAAAGGCAGCTTTCAGGCAGATCACATGACTCACCTTCACTATTGAACAGATAGGACTGGCCCAGGAGGATCAGAGGGGAGGTCCTGTTGAAGGTAGTTTTGGATTTAACGGCCCAGCCTGGGAAAACAAAGAGAGGAACTTAGTCAGTGATATTTGTTGTGGTCACTTTTGAACATGTGCTTTGTGACTTCAAAAATAGCCAGGGAAAAAAGGAACTAACTGTTTGTCATCATTTGTGTCAGTCATCACAAATGAAAACTAACCATATTTGACGTTGTTCCATGCGGACATGAACTTGGCTTTAAGGCGATCCACTTCATCAGGTTCTCCAGAGCCTTCTCTGAGGCTGTCCGGCGCTGAGCCGTTGTGGCGTCTGGACTGCGCTGAGGGCTTGTCCTCATGAGCACCGCCGCCCACTATGTACTGAACGGCACTGGGAGACACCGAGTTCATGGTTCAGGCTCGATACAGCAGCATCCCAGAAGAACTTCAGCCTGAGACAGAGAGTGAAGATATGGTATGAGAGCTTCCTTCATTTCTTAATAAAACAGCTGTGCTATTACAACACGCTGAGATTCTCAGAACTCTCAGAATACCCTTCCTCAGTCCAAAAAAAGCATGCAAAACTGAAAAAAAGTCTCTTTTTGAATATGAAATCAGGTTTCTGGTATCAGGAACACTGAAGCATTAAACATGTGACACCCACATTTACATAATTAACGATTGCTGTTCAGCATCACGGTGAAGTTATACTAAGAAAAGTTAGATACTAGAGGTGCGTAAAATGCTGCTACTGTATTAGTTATTTGTTATTGTTATTGCTATTTTTTCATTTATTGCTATCAGCCGACAATGGATATTAAATTGTGGATGCTCACTTATTCATTTAGATGACCTTTGTGATCACCTAATATTTAAAAACATTAATAACAACTATACAAGTACAAATAAAAATGTAATTAATATTACTAAAGCTTTAACTTGTAGCTTTTTATTTATTTATTTTTCTTGTATTATTTCTTGTATCAAATATACATCAGGAATACCACGGTATTCTCTAATGTATAGTTGAGTGCAATATACAGGATTCCCACACCTTTTAATCAACAATTTTTTTCTAGGACTATCGCACTAATTTCCAGTGATTCAGATTTTAATTATTTTAGATTGCATCACTTTTGAACAAATAGTTTGAAGCGGGTTTTGAAAAAAAAAAAATGTTTTTGAAAGAAGTATCCTTTTGCTCACCAAGGCTACAAAAATAGTGTAAAAACAGTAGTATTGTGAAATATTAAACTCTATTTGAATATTTTTTTAAATGTTGAAAATGTTAAAGATGTTTAACTGTAATGGCAAAACAGAATTTAGTATTCAAGAAACATTTCAAATTTCTAAATGAAATCAAAAACTAATAATGTGTTTTCACTGGAACAGCTTTTATTTAAAATTAAAATACTTTGTAATATTTTATATTCAGTATATTCAGAAATCATTCTAATATGCTGATTTATTTCTAGAATTGTCAATGTTGGAAACAGTTGTGCAGCCAAATATATTTTTTGGAACCTGTGATTTTTTTTCCCTGTTTTTTCTCCTCAGGATTCTTTGATGAATAACAAGTAAAAAACAACATCATTTTTTACCAAATATGAAACATTTCTAAAATGTAAATCTATGCTGTGACTTTTTTGTTCATTTAATAGATCCTTTGTTAATAAAATTATTCAT
>JAUMHE010000001.1:3571851-3588965 GCA_032359235.1 Enteromius mattozi | reverse complement strand
ATAAATGCAGCCTTGATGAGCAGAAGAAACATCTTTAAAAACCATTAAATATCTTACTGTTCTAAAACTTTTGAACGATAGTGTATATTGTTAGTATTATACATATAATACTAATAATAGTAATAATACCTGACCTATATATATTATACATGTATATAATTAGACAATTGTGTGTGTGTGTATGTGTAGTGATTATATATATATATATATATATATATTAAGTTACATTAAAAAAATACCAACATCAATATTCAAATCAAGCTTAATACCATAATAGAGTTAAAGTACTTTCTGTAGGAACATCAAAGTAGTCACACAACTTTAATTACCCAGCTAACGTGACATTACAATACACACCTTTCAATCTAGAAAGCATTCCACCTGTGTGTTAGGCAAACAAACAAGACGTGTGTGAGAAAGCGGCCTGTCACATGAGCCCTGACTGAGGACAGGTGTGGCGGCCACAAGAGTTCAAGCACACATTACAGTGGGAATATTCTGACTTCCCATTTCCTTATACTCTCACACAACTTTGAGCTTACAGTCTAGCGAAGGGGAAATGAGACCAGTTTACGATGAGAGGCGACAATATTTCCCAATAATGCAAAAGCTGAAAAACTTCCACTTCATTCCAGTACACCAGACTGCTCAGGGAAAGTGGATACATGTGAATTTTAGACCATGTGACCGCTGAGTGAACATCCAGGTCATCACAACGGCTTCTTTCAGAACAGCATACAGCAATACTACATTTATACCAGATTAACGGCATGGTAATAGTAATAAATGTATAAAATACTAATAAATGTCAAAATGTGCTTCCCACAATGCAGTGCGCAAAATATAAGACATTTTACAGTAATTAAATATTTTATTGGCAAAATAATAACTAGACTGCACTCAATTCAACATGCAACTACTTCACGAAACATTGTAGTAAAGACTATTAAGTAGGCTATATAATGTACATATTGCCAATAACGCAGTATTATGAACACAGCCTAAGAGGTAAACCCAGTTTTATTGCTAAAAGGGAAGTAATGTTATTGTAAATAAGCCATTCATGACTAAACGTGGCAATCGCCTACTTTTAGTCATGATACAGCTTTTAATGCCCTGAAAAATACCCACTTTACTTTGAATCGTTATAAGGCAGCCTGATTCTGTGGGCTGTGTGAAATATCTTAGTATGTACTATGAGATATGACGTTTCCAGACACCGACTCTAGTGCACTTCAAAAGTCACTTTAGCCAACTAGAGGCGTTACCTTCACGTTAGACCCGGCATGTTTGATGTTCCGGGTATTTTCCTACTTCTCCTATAAATAGCGATGTCCAGTGTCGAGCTGCTCTGGATGTGTCTGGCGAGGACGACGACGACCGCTGAGTGAAACCGAGCTCAGGCCTCTTCAGGCGCCGTCATCGCGGCGAGTATCGATTAAAGCTGTAGTCATGAGTTTCTGCGTCTTTACTATCTTGCGCGGCTCACACACTGTCAGCTGAGACGAAAAGGGTATAAAACGGCGAGCGATTAAACCAGTATGCAACCACTTCCTGTTGTCATTGCGGATACACACCCTCGACCCGCCCCCCGAGCGACGTGATTGGTCAGGTGTGACCGTTGCCGTTTGATGATTGGACGATCCACACGGACGAGAAACTGTAGTCTATGAATTATAAATTATTTGATTTATTGTATTAAATATGTATATACAAGATGATTATACATAAAAAGATAATCTGAGGCTTTCAAAAGGAATTTAATTATTTTGTTATTTATTTGGTTAGTCGGGTTTTACATAGATGAGAGGAAAAATGTATGTCAAGCATTCACATAGTATAAATCAATAAAAGGTCATGGTAGTGCTATGCTTTGTTTGCAGATGAATAAATTCTGCTTGCAGAGCACTGAAAGCATCATTATTGTGATCATGATAACAGTATTCAGCTAGGTTTTGTATTTACAAAAGGTCAGTTTGAGTACTGTTAACTAATAATCCATAAATGTGATAAGAGAGGTCAAAAGCTCTGTGACCAAAAGTCTAAAACTATGTTGACTTGACCAAGAATCTAGCAATACTTTAGCAAACAGGCAAAAAATAAACCCCCTAGCAACTCAAACTAACAGACAAGGAAGTTCAACATTCAAAGTTTGTCTTGATTAACCTTCCGGTTCGAGTTTAGTAGGTCGTTAAAACAAATAAAAGGCACATGTAATTTTATACAATATCTCTTTATTAATTGACTACACACACTGCACCTCAGTTAATGGATCGATTGACATTTGCTGTAAGTAAAAGTGATGTACAGAGCCAAACAAATAGAATAAATTAACAAATTTATGTCCAAAATGCCACATAACAGGTGATACAAGACTGAGATACTCTTTATTTCACCTAGGTAGGACATCCACATTAGAATGGAATATCTTTATGTCTTTATTTACCTTTATGTACAGTATTGTACAGAATTTTGGACACTTTGATAAAACAACAAAGAACGTATACAAAAATTACATGAAATAAAGTGCATTCTCAAAAAAAAAAAAAAAAATCACATTTTATAGGAAATTACATTAAAAAACAGAAATATGGCCACATAAACACAAACACGTAAGAATATATTCTGATACATACGAGTGGACAGCATACTTTTAATATGCGTGGATTCTTGTTTTTCAGTTCACACTGCAGTGTAAATCAAACAATTCAGAATGGAATAAGACACAGGGCTTTACAGTACAGATTAAGTGAACATTATAAAACATTAGTCTCATATTCCATCAGCTGTAACAGTCACATGATATAAAGTGGAAACATTCAGGCCAGTGAAGTGTTAGTTGCCTTTAACCACAACTGAGAGTTCATGCACGGGAAAGGGCAAAAAAAAAAGAGAAAATGGTTTCAACATCAGATGCATTAACACATTCACCCAACATCTTTACATTATTATGTGCATATGTTGTCGTCACTTCTCCATTTCACTGATACATCCAAATAACTCTCTGATATACTCTGTGTCGAGTTTCTGTATACTACAATAAATAAACATTTTTAATAGATATAAAGAAGTCTCACTAACACTGGAACCAGATATGAAACAGCAAAAGATATTTCAGATGACAAAGCCGCTTGAGAGAGACAAACAGTGTCAGAATACATTTACGGAAGGATTAATAGATATCTAAATGTCTAGCCAAAGGCATCATCATGCTACAGTAAATCAATACCTCTGTATGGTACTATGAAATACAAATAAATAAAGCACTCTTGGTCTTATCACCGACTGCAACTCCTACTGTTATTACCATGTAAATATAGAGTGTAAAATAGTGACAGTGTTCCTGTTAGCCACCAGTTGGCAGCATAACTCCATCTATTCCTGCCACGCCTCAAATCAGTCATTATAATATATATTTGTATTATACCTAGCAATATACTCATATGCATATTTATGCAATATGCTTATACACAGCATGAAACAAAAAGTTCAATATGTTCACGAAATAAAGTGAGTCGAAAAATGTCAATAAGATGTGAGTCTTTTGAAAGAACAAATCTTTTCAGTCTGTTTTTTTTTTAATTTGCTTACATAATTATTAACTTGGTAATACTGAGACAAGTACAATTTATACTATTTTATTTATTACTGTTTTATACCATTTCTTTACTATGTTTTACTACTAACACCATAGATAAACTATGGTTACTGTAGTAAAACCGCTGTTCACCTTCACAAACGTTTCCTAGTAATGTTTCAATGGAAATGGCAAAAAAAAAAAAAATGCTGCAAAAAAGCATCAGTCGCATCCCTACAAACATTTGTTTTGCATATGCTTAAGTGAAAACAGTTACTTTAGGAACAAAGGTTAGTGATATTTTCATTGCATGTTAGTGAACAACATTCAGATCACACAAAGAAACGCCAACAGACGGCAGGCTACACTGGCTCCAAGTTGCCATGACAACAGTGACATTTACTGATGCTTGAGTAACTATAGAATATATTTACCATACAATCCTCCTTCACTCCGCATATTACAACAATCATCATAAATGTGCTGATTCAACAATCTCTGTAATTAAGACCTGTGTTACGTGAAGGATGCCATCCTAAATCGTTGATATGATTTCAAAATCTCACATTTTTATAGTCACTACTCCATTGCAAGGATGCGAAGATGTTCAAAACCTTAACCACTTCTCTCATATTACTGATCTGCAAAATGCATTAGCATTCATTTCAATACACAGCTACTTTTCAATAGCTGTCAGTGCTCTCTTTGCAGCCGGATGGTGTAATTATGACATCTACCAGCAGGGGCTAACCGGGGCATGCTAACCAGCTAAACCTTGCCCCCTTGCTATTGCAAACGCCCATGGATGAACTATTATTCAGGTAAATGAATATGAGACTTGAGCACTAGAGTCACAGTGAGGTCAACGATCACTTTTAAATCGTGTTCAGTAGCAGAGAAGAAAGTAAAGATGCACCAGTCTGTGTCAAGAGCTATGGATAACACTGACCTACTTGTGAGTATAAATCAGATCTGCCTGTAAACGTATTTACAGAGACACTGTAAGAATAGAAACATATTCTTGGTGAGCACACAAACACAGAGGTGCCTGCTTGCCAGTGCATCCTAAGGAACTATCTTCCTCTATGGTAAGATGGTTGTCTTGGAGGAACAACATTGTCTTTTTAGTTTAGTTAGTTTGATTTAAGAATATGGCAATATTGATTTTATTGGTGGATAAAAGTTTTAGATGTTCTCCATTCAAAAGTAGACACGGAATGCACCAGCTTGCCATAAAAGGCCTATGATATTTACCTCAGAAGGCAGCGATCAACAAAATCGACAAAAATTTGACCGTCTTAATTCAGTATGATGAGAGATTTGGTTAAGAGGGAATTTGAATGAATCTATAGTTTAGCCAGCATCCTCCTTATGGCTTTAATTTTTATATTTTTATGACTTTTATTCTGATAGGACAGTAAGTGGACAGGTAGGGGGTAACAGGAAAGGTCCACAAGCTAGGATTCAAACTCGGGATGCCCGAAGCGCAATGGCAATACATGTTAGCACGCTGCCCATAAGGCTATTGGTGCTAACTACTTATGAATATGTGCTTAACCTGATTAGATACTCCTGAATCATGTAACAAGCCAAAAAAATATAGCAATGGAAGCAATGTGTCCTTGATTACGTTCTGTCTATGCCAGAAACTTGGTAAGATGTTACCTTGAGCAAATTCTTTTCAGTTTTTCTGTTTAAAGGAAATTATGTGGTTGGTCACCTTAGAAAAAGTAGGAACATTGTTTTGGTGTTCACAGTATTCAGCATTGTTTGATCTGTTAAAGCACTTTGCAGTTGTCGATTTTTTTACCTTGTTGCAAAAGCACCACGAAACATGCACCCATTCATCTCCTTGCACACACAAACACCCAACGCACATTCTAATATAATACATCTATACTCTTTTTTTCTGATGCAGCTCTGCATGTACAATAAATAACAGCCTTTAAAATAACGTTGGAGTTGTTGTCCTTTGTTCAGCGTAATATGATTTAGTCTTTTTTTTCACTGGCTGGAATGTCCCTTAATGTCTAAGTGCTTGAAAACATTGAATTCCGCTAAACCCTCAATAAAGGCAATTATTTTTCCAACTAGATCAAGAGCCATTCTTAGGAGTAATGACAGTCTTCACCTGCGGGGAGCTGCTAGTAGGACTCTGACCGACTCCTTTGGAAGTTGGTGTACTCCCAGAAACAGGATCTGGTCTTCCTGGTGCACATGGCTGGGTGACCGCCAACGATTTGGTGGCATCTTTGGCCTTGGGCTCCTCCTGAGTTCCACCTTTAACAGGCCCTATAGATTTCCCTGTGCTTGGCAAATGTGTAGCCAAACCAGATTTCTCACCAGGAGACTGAAGTTGAGTTTTGGGCAGATCGGGAGGCACTCCAGTTGGAGAAGGAGTGGGGGATGGAGAGTGTTCCTCAACAACCTCCAAGAAATATTTGTCCTCCCAATCTAATGTTCCCCGGTAGCAGCTGACCGGAGCTAAGCCCTTGTCCTGCCTAAGTTTTCCCAAAGCAGAGCACTGTGCCTGGGGTGGGTGAGATGGGACAACCCCTTTGGATGGAGCAGTCCTCGCCCTAACATCTAAAGTTCTGGTATGAGAATCTAAGACGCTCTTTTTGAGACCCTCTCCGTCACCTGGTCCCTTACTTGCTTTGGTTACCTCTGTGCTTGTTGTCTTCCCAGGAGTACTGCATTGCATACTTGGCTTGACTGAAGCTGAAGTCTTCCCAAAATCTGGTTTTACCTCTTTCTTACCAGTATCCTTCCCCCCTTCCTTCTCTGACAAGTCTTTGCTGATAACACCTGATGCACTTGCAGAGCATGAAGCCTTAGTGGTTCCTATTGCCTGGCTTTGGGCAACTTTTGTAAGACTTCCTTGTTCATCCTTTCCCACTTCCTTAATGAAACTTGGATCTGTTGTTTTGGCAGATAGGGAAGACGATGTGGTTAGGGGGGAAGGAATGGAGGCGACTACACTAGGCTTGGACTCTGATGCTACCGGAGAAGACTTGGTCAATGGAGGCTGCCAAGTCTGAGGCTTGGCTAGGCAACTTTCTTGTAGAGTGGAAGGAGGTTGAGATGCTTCAACACTTGGAGATTTCTTACTTCCAAGTGGAGTAATCCCACCAGGTGGGATTGTTTCTCTGACCGCCCCTGGTTTAGGCACACTAGCTTGACTTGGTTCACCAATCCTCTCCTTTTCTCGATCCCTTTCTCTTCCGGCAAGCAAAGCATCTCTACTCAAAGGTGACTCCTGCCTGCCTAGCTTCCTAACTGGCTTCAAAACACCCGTTTCAGGTGATGATGGGGTCGGTTGAGTGGGCGAAGGAGAAGTTGTTGGGGCAGATGCCAGATTCTCACCCTCAATTTCCACCAAGCTCTGGAGGCCAAGCTCACAGTGAAAACCATCCTTACGATAATCCGAATGTCCGACCTCCAAACTGTGCTTCCTCATCACCCCAATCCCACTTTTCTTTTCGGATGAAGATGAAAGCGGTGACCCGAGTTTCTCTGCTGACTGCACTCTTTTGAGTAGCGGTGATCTGGGTGGCTCAGCACTCTTGGGTCTAGGCCTTATGATTGGTGGGGATGAGTGTAGTTTGGCAGGAAAGGTTTGGGTGGTGTTGGAGCTTCCGACGGTGTGTCCAGGCAAAGGAGGTGGTGAGGACTGAGTTGGGGATGGTGTATGAGCCAATGGAGACAAAGGAATGTTGCCTGCTGACTTGCAGCGGGCTGAACGGTATTGGCGGTGTAGTTTGGGGGAAAGTCCGTGCAGGGAGCTTGGTCTCATATGCTGGGTTGTTGCAGGGGAATTTGGGGTACTGGAGGCAGGAGAACTGCTTTGGGAGGAGGCACCTGGGTCAAGAATATCAATGAATGTGTCCATTAAAATTTTGGTTGTTGGTTTTACTTTTTTTAAAATCACTAATTATGCTTTGATTGACTCACCAAGGTGAGACGACTCAGGGGTTGAGCGGTAGCTCTGAGTAGGGGAGTGACCGGACAGGCTGTGTGTCGGAGATCCAGGAAGACTATCGCTGGATGACAGGGACCGGTTCAGAGATGACAGACTACGGCTTGTGTGCAGCAGGTTGGATTGCTTAGTTATTTTGCGGAACAAAGACCCACGCCTCTTACTGTGAATGATCATGGAAGAAACAGAAGGGGTGAGAAAAAAGATATTCGGGCAAACTACACAAATGGAGGCACATTGTACCTTTCCTGTCCCTCTTTGACCGTCCTCTTACTGCGTCTAGCCATCTTGGACTTGTAACTGGACTTGCGTGCTGGTCCCACTTTAATGGATGTGTTCTCAAAAGGCGTTGTGGTGACAGTGACCTTGTTTCCACTCTGAACAAAAGAAAAAACAAAGAAACACATAGGACTGTTTGAACATTTATCATCTCAGATTGATTCCTGAAGAGAGATGTGTTATTTCTTCTCTATGCTGTAAATCTTACAGTTTTTGCCTTCCTGATGAGAACATCTTACGCCTCACCTTAAGTATAAGCTCTACCACCTCGGTATGGACCAATCCATGCACAGATTCACCATTGACATGAGTGATGAGGTCACCAGCACATAGTCCCGCTTCCTGAGCAGGGCCTCCGTCCTCCACATGCTGTGATTGGTTAAGGACAAAAATACTAATTAACTCAATAAAGCTTCAGTAAAACTATTGCTGGATATCTGTTTAATACTCAATCAACTATTTGTTGATACAACAAATATTTGTTGCCGTCTCACCCAGACTATATGGTGCACACTGTAGACGTCAGTGTCTCCTATGTAGACCCGAATGGCACGTAGAGTAAATCCATACTTTTTGCCAGATCGGTGGATGGTAATTGGTGAACGAAGAACTGTTACTGCAGGGCAGTAATCACGGCTGGGAGACGAGTCTCGCGATGAGGGGTTGGACGAGAGAGAGCGTGGGGACATTGGACTGGCCAGTGGAGAGTTACCATGCTGCTCAACTAGATATTGATAAGTCAATCAATATATTATCATTTTTCTGCACTAGGCATTATTTGTATAACAATTAAGCACTTCCAAAATAAACATTTCATGATAACTTACTTACCCCCATATCGTCCAAGATGTTCATGTTTTTCTTCAGTTGAAAAGAAGTTAAGGTTTTTGAGGAAAACATTCCAGAATTTTTCTCCATAAAGTGGACTTCAGTGGGAGGCAACAAATTTAAAGTCCAAATTGCAGTTTCAATGAAGATTCAAAGGGCTCTACATGATCCCAGCCGAGGAATAAGGGCCTTATCTATTGAAACGATTGGTCATTTATTTAAAATAAATAAAATTATATACTGTTTAACCATAAATGCTCGTCTTCTTTTTTTGTAAACGTTCCTTTAACTTATTGGCTACAACTGAAATCAACTATATGGAGAAAAATCCTGCAATGTTTTCCTCAAAAACCATAATTGCTTTTCGACTGAAGAAAGAATGCATAAACATTTTGGATTACAAGGGGGTGAGTAAATTATTGGGACATTTTTATTTTAGAACGAAGTAATCCTTTAATGAGGTTTGCATTTCAGTAATGAGAATTTGAGGTAAAAATTTTCTTTTTCATGAAGGCTGAACTGTACCTCCAGGTATGATGACAGACAACGCGGTGGCAGATGCAGATTTGATGACCTTGTTGCCGGCACGTGAGCTGCGTTTCTCACCATCGCTTGACAGCTGCTGATGACGTGCTTGCCGAAGCACCAGATCCTTGGTCGCTCGCTGTCCGACAGTGTCCCCCATGACCACGTCCCTCCCGACTATTGCTATGGCTCCTGTAGATGGTATGGCTTGAGGTGCTGATACCTCACCTGGTCTCAATGGCTTGTCTGCCAAATTTACATACACAGGAAAAATCTCTAACTAGAAACTTAGTCTAATAAGTCAATACATTTTTTTCAATTTTTGTTTTCAACAGACCTGGGCCTTTACTGGCTGATATCACTTCCTTCACACCATTCCTCAGTTCATTAGCACTGGGCGATGGTGGAGCAATGACACCCTCTACCGATGATCCCGGGGCTTTAACGGCACACTGTTTTTCAGAGAGATCTCCATCGCCCTCTTGAGGAGCGGCAAACCGGTGCGTGTCCATTAGGGCTGAAAAACGGCGCCGGGCACCCATCGGAGGACTGCAATCTCCCTCCATATACAGAGACTCAGAACATGATAGACGCTTCCTGTGTAATAGAAATGAGAAAATGAGAGGAAATGTTAAAATACGGTTTGATCAATTATTTTTATATGCATTGACAAATTAATAAATTTAAGCGTACATCTCAGGTGAGCCAGTCCTCCAGCTCTTGTCCCTCATAGTGAAGCTTCCCAGACTCTCCCGCTTGGCCATCTTGTCATCGCGGCGACCTTTGTGCTCTCGACGGGTCACTACAGGGGTCTTCTGCTCCAGCTGGGACAGGTGCTCCATGCTGCTATACACCTGAAAGACAGAGAGCAATGCCAAAGGATGCTTTGTTTACACCTTGCACGTGGTTGTAAACAACAGTCTTCAAAATAATTGTTCTGAAGCCATACAATAGACTTGTCTTTGAATTCTGTGCACAAATCATAACAACTACTTACACTATGGTTCAAGTTGACAGTGGCAGTAAATACATTCATAATGTTACAAAAGATGTCTATTTTAAATACATGCTGTTCTTTTTAATTTTGCATTGATCAGAAAAATCTGGAAAAATGAGTCAAGGTATCAAGTAATGATGCTAACATTCCGCTTTGCATCACAGGAATATATTTTTAATTATATATTTAAATTAAAAAACAAATAAACTGTTGTAATAATAATTGTAAAAATGTAATATTAAATATTAAAAATATTTTTTTTTTCATAAAACCACTGTTTTTACTGTCTGTCAAAAACATTTTTAAAAAATTAACACAAATGTTTGTGTAATGTATATGATGCTTTATGGTGTTTCTTTTGTTATTTTAGGGCTTGCAATCAGTTGAAATGTTGTTTTTCATCCAGTCATTTTGCTGTTTGCATAATTGCGTTTTTGTCTTCTTGTTTATATAATCCAAAGTCTTTGTTCAGCAAGCGGTCCTGAAGAGGGCCGCATGTCTTGAGAAGAACCCTTAGCACATTCACACTGAAGATCAGAGAATATTTATTATGTAAGCGTGCAATTGTGTGCGCTTATCTGCACACAAGTGTTTTTTTAATGAATCACCTACATTAAAAAAAACAAACACATTAAGATTCCTGCCATTTCCAGGGAAAGAATGTTTATACGGTGTACAAGAACTGGAAGAAGAGATAAGAAAGAAAGAAACAAAAGTTTCACTGGTACATTCTTTTCAATGGATATGTGAAGGACAGAACGGGGCAAGTTGTCACGTATATGTCAGAAACTATAAGCTTTTAGGTCAAATGTACAGTAGCAAAAATTAAGTTATGTTTGTGTCAATACAAAAACAGTTTTCAAAAATAAACAAACACTGGAATAAAAACTGTGAAAACTAGGTCTAGTCTTCTCTAAAAGGAATTAAAAGGATGCAATGTGACCTTGTTGGAGCACGAAAAATGAAATAAAAGAAAGATGGATAAAAAGGATGAGTGTTAATGTGTCTGTTTACACATTCAAGAGTGTTTCTGAGAGAAAGCATGAAATATGGATGGAGCAATGTGTCAGACTGACCTTGCTGAAGCGCGGCGAGCAGGAGGAGAACTGTCTTATCTCTACTGGCTCATCGTCGTTGATGTCGTCCTCATCATAGGAGTTGATGTGCCGATAACGCTCGGACCGCGCTGAAACAGAGAGAGCGTGAGATGATGGTGAGAGATAGAGAGATGGAGAACAAGGGCAGACTCAAAATCAAATGAGTGTCCTTACTGTCGAAATAGCTGGTGTCCTCCTCAGACTCTAGATGAGGGATGAACTCGGCCTTCTGTCGGAGTAAACCAGTCCAGTCCAATGCAGAGAAAAACGAGTGCTGCTTCACTTCAAACGCTCCACCTGTTTACAAGAGTGAACAGAAGTATATTTATGTTTAAACACATGAACAAGCAATACGACAAGGTGTTGTGGCCATGCATTGTGGTGCAAAAACTGGTTTAAACCTCCTGTCTTCTTTCTTACTGCATTTTTGATCAAATAAATGTAGCCTTGACATTAGAAAATGTTGAAAATGTGTTGACCCAACACTTTTGAACAGTAATACTAAAAACAAGAAAGACATGAAATTCTATAAAAAAGGAAAAGAAATAAAAAGAAATAAAATGCACAGATGAATTGTTGACCAGTCAAAACATCTGAATTTATGTTGCCTTGATGTATCGCACAGGTGTATTAAACTTGTGGATGTGTACCTGTGCCCAGTCGCACTAGAGGGTTGGTTTGCAGCAGGTCAGAAATCAGGCTCTGAGCTTCACCAGGCAGTGCCTCATCTCCCACAGGCCACTCAATATCATCTACACAAACACACACAGAAATCTGTTGTTCATCACATTTCAGCTTTGTGAGAAATATGGAGCATTCTGGAAAAGGTTTCTGGAGGAGAAGAAGGTGTTTGCTTTTGCACTCATCAACACTGCTGCTGCTAATATTAGCCCAGGCATTGCTTTGAAGCTCTGGTGCGATCAGATTCACCTCAAGCTTCACACTCACCTGTGATCACCTGACCAAAGAGCTCTTCAGGCGTGTCTCCGAAAAACGGCACGCAGCCCACTAGGAATTCGTAAAGGATGATGCCCATGGCCCACCAGTCCACTGGTTTCCCATAGCCCTGCCTGAGAATGACCTCCGGGGCGATATACTCCGGTGTGCCACACACCTGAGACACAGAGACAACCCCGTCCTGTTTACACCTGCTACAGTACGTGTACCCATCACAAGGCGACAGGCCTGTTTTCTTACCTGTTTGTCCAGGAACTCCCTGGCGTCCTTCTCGATGTGTCCCTCGTAAAGGTTAGTGGTGAGACTCATGAGACCCATCTTTGACAGGCCAAAATCCGTCAGCTTAATGTGGCCCATCGACGTGATCAACAGACTGTGAAGAAGAACCACGAGTCATGAGCGTTCGCTTCAAAAATAGATGATGACAACATGAGATCATCTGTTTTACACTGAGTAATAGAGAGCAACAGTCGGTTTCCCAAAGTAAAAAAAAAAAAGTTAAATTTTTTTCTATACTGTACTGCACCTAGGATCAATATGTGTTGTTTTCAAATGCACTTTGTAAATTTTGCTGTGATACTGATACTGACTTTTACTGTCCTCCAGTGCAGCAGGGGGCTCTGACTTACTTGTCTGGTTTCAGGTCTCTATGTACGATGCCATAATTATGAATGTACTCCAGTGCTAAAACTGTTTCAGCAAAGTACATCCTGGCCATTTCCACAGGAAGGGCTCCGATATTTTTCAGCAGGGTTGCACAGTCACCACCTAAACAGAAAATAAATTATAAAATTATAAAATCTGAGTTGTGAGGGACTGACTGAGTGTGCCTCATGCCTTACCCTCCACATACTCCATGACCATACACAGGTGACGGCGAGTCTCAAAAGAGCAGAACATGCTGACCACGAAGGGGTTCTCGGCGAAGGTCAGGATGTCCCGCTCCACGAACGCCTGCTGGATCTGGTTCCTGAGGATCAGGTTTTGTTTGTTGATCTTCTTCATAGCAAAGCGCTGCCGGGTTTCTCTGTGTCTGACTAAATACACAGCTCTGCGATCAAAACGAGAGCGAGAGATCTGGTTTATTCATGTTTATGCATAGGTTTTGAGTAATTTAAGAGTAATTTGAGAGCGAATGGCGATATTCTCACCCATACGCTCCGTTGCTGATGAGTTTGATAGTCTGGAAATCTGATTCACAGGGCGGTTTCATGGCTTTCAGCTTCCCCTGAGAGAAAGACAGATAAAAGATTCAGTGCAGAGGAAATAAATCGACTTGAGTATAATTTCGCTCCCTATGCTGTTTCATTTCTACCACTTTTATCCTGAATCCCTGCCGCTGCAGTTGTGCTGCGAGAGTTTGTTTGGTCCTTCATTAAAAATAAGTTTCCACGTTAAAGAGTGAGAAAATTGCAGGCTTATATAACACATCTTGTTCTGTTTTTTCGCCCCTTTTTTTCTTTCTTTTGCCTTTCTTTCGCTGGTTTAACCTGGTTCTTAGCTGGTTTAAGCTGGTTGTTTGCTGGTTTAACCTGGTCTTTTGCTGGTTTAACCTGGTCCTTAGCTCGTTTAAGCTGGTTCTTTGCTGGTTTAACCTGGTTCTTAGCTGGTTTAAGCTGGTCCTTTGCTGATTTATGCAGGTCCTTTGCCAGCACATGACCAGCATAAACCAGCAAGGGACCAGCAAAGGACCAGCTGAAACCAGCATCCCAGACTCAAAACATACCTAACCTGCATATGCTTTTTTTTTCAGCAGGAAATACACTCACTTCAGCAGAGTCATCCGTCTCTGGCGTGTGGGGTCCCTCGCTGTCATAACTCTCCAGATTTACCATTTCTGCATGCAAGGAACATGTTTGGTTAATAAATTTTACTATGCAATAAACATGCACTGCCACCGAGAAAAAAAATTACTTAAATGTGTTGTTTGAGATATTTGACAAGTGTCTAGTGCAATTAATAGTCTGAAGTTTCAATCAAATAAAAAAAAAAAACAATTATGTACATGTAATACATATAATAATAATAACAGTAAAATGTACTACTGTTCACAGTCTTGTGGTCAGTAAGATTTTAGGAATCTTTTATAGGCTGCATTTATTTAATCAAAACTACAAAAAACAGGAAAATTATGAAATATTATAAAAATTTAAAATAACTTTTCTATTTCAATACATTTTAAAATGTAATTTATTCCTGTGATGCAAAGCTGAATTATTAGCATCATTACTTCAGTCTTTAGTGTCTACATGATTCTTTAGAAATCATTCTGGGATGCTGATTTGCTGCTCAAGGAACATTTCAGATTATTATCAATATATTAAAAAATTATATAAACTGGTCTTCTTTTAATTCTTTTATGAACAGAAAGTTCAAAAGAACAGTATTTACAATAAATCCTTTTGTTCAATAAATCCTTGCTAAAACGTCTTACTGACCCCAAACATTGGAATATGTGCCCGAAACTTCAACAATTCATCACTCTCAACAAATGAAGAGCTATCTAACATTCATAAATAATTAGCTATCTGCCTGTCTATGAGCAGTTCAACAGCATATTGCTTAATGGAGTCTAAAAACAACACCTTCAGTCGCCACAGCAACCATCCATTCTAGAGAGAAAAATGAAGCATCACTGATCTAAATAAAGACTGGGATATAAATAAACATCACTGAAATAATGCTCTAAAGCAGCAATTAAAAGAGCAATTTCTTTGTCAGACTCTAGCTGAGTTCAAAAAACTGCCATATAGAAAATAACATCTTCAACACATCTGGGATTTAAACTTCATTTCATCTCGTGCAGTCAGAAAATGAAGTGAGAGGACTGAAACGAGTCTCTGCAATTTTACATCAGATTTGAGTGACTTCAGTGAAATCTGTTTTCCCAGCGATGCAGTTTCACAGCATCCATCTACAGAAGGATCAGGATTTAAAACAGCATCTAGATAAATAATGTCTGAATCTGACAAATCTCTGAAATCTCATTAGGACATAATCAGACTTGATAAAAACAACAATGAAAATTATTAATATTATACTCACTGAATCCAAGGGCATTAAGCGATTAATTAGGTTCAATATTCAATTAAAGTATATTGTTTACATTTTTAATTAATAATATCTGTGCTATTAGTGTCATTAAATTCAATTGCAATACAATTAACAAATAAAATTAATAAAAATGTGCTGTTTGAGAAGATTTAGTGCATTTAACAGCAACAAATTTTTAGTCAAATCAAATTAAATATAATAATTATATACACTACTGTTCAAACATAGTCTCTTCTGCTCACCAAGGCTACATTTGTTTGATTAAAAATACAGTAAAAATGGTAAAATTCTAAAATATTATTACAACTATTTTCTATTTGTATATATTATAACAATTTATTGCTGTGATCAAAGCAGAATTTTTAGCATTCAGTCTTCAGTGTCGTATGATCCTTCAGAAATCATTTTAATATGCTGATTTGATGCACTAAACTGAATTCAAAGAGTAATGATTGTTTGACAAATGCTACCTTGGTCTGCCAATGGTCAGTCAACGGCCTAAACTCAACGCTATTGGTTGAGCCAACGCTACTAATTAGGGTTGGTGAGATGCTGAAACAAATCTTGAGTCACATTGTTTATATGGTGGAAATGAACATAAAAACGTCTTATATATCTGTAAATTAAACTGGGATAGCAGAGAAAACACACTCTTCAGCTTTAACTAAACAGCCTGAGCAGTATTTTGTGCCTGAAAAGTGTTTTGTTATGTTTAGTTGTGCAGTGAGAGAGAGTAAGTGTATGTTTTAATAAAAAGCCCCATTACTTAGAGCGGGCTGCTGTTTGCCAGGATCACAGCGGCGCTTACACATTTCCCTGCGTTCTTGGCAGGAATACGAACTTCCCACCGCCTGTGCACCACCTTAACCTGCTCCATAATCTTAACAATGTCTCTCAGCATGACCTACATTTCCCTTCCTCTCTCCGGCTTCCTCTACGCTCTTTCCCTTCAGAGACAAACGCGCTCACAGTGTGAGGATGTTCAGTCGTGTTCGCCTCTCTCACCTTCCAGAGGGTCTCTGGTCAGGCCGAGCTGGCTGATGATGTATCGCGGGATGTCTGCTTTCATTAGCTGGCCCTCTTTAGCGTGGTCTTCTGCTGCCTCCAGGAGGTGGTAGAACTCTTCAGGGTTAAACTCCTGAAAAAAACATGCAAATAAATGTATTTTCTGGTCAGTTGCTGCATTCTGCTGTCAAATACATGTCTGTTTAAAAGTTTGGGGTTTTTAGAATTCTTAATATATTTATGCTCACCAAGGCTGCATTTAATCATTAGAATTTAAAGTAACTGTTTTCTATTTGAATATATTTTAAAATGTAATTTATTCCTGCTTAATTTTCAGCATCTTTACTCCAGTCTTCAGTGTCACATGACCCTTCAGAAACCATGAAAATATGCTGATATGCTGCTTAAGAAATGTTTCTGATTATTACAAATGTTGAAAACAGAAGTGCTGCTTCATAATTTTGTGGAAACGGTAATGCTCTGCCTATTTAGGTATTGAGATAAAATAACGGTAGCACTTTACAATAAGGTTCCATTTGTTTAAAATGAACTAACAATGAAAAATACCTAAATATTAATTAATAAGTAATTCATGAATCTTATATTTCACCATTTACTAATAAATTTTTCAAATCAAAATTATATCTCAATATTTAATGAGCCAGAGTTAACATGAACTGAAATTAATCGTTAATAATATACTATTAATAATATACTTTTGCTCATTGTTAGTTAATGCTAGTAAATACATTAACTAATGTTCACCAGGGATAGTAAAATTCACCAATTCGCATCAATGCATCAACATAAAGGTTA
>JAUMHE010000001.1:3516377-3535802 GCA_032359235.1 Enteromius mattozi | reverse complement strand
ACACATATAATGTAAACAAAAACCTTTCTTTTGGATGCGATTAATCACGATTCATCGTTTAATCATTTGACAGCGCTAAATAGAACTTGAATACAGGGTTTAGAAAAGTCTAGAAAGTAAGTTGATTTTTGTGATCGACTCATGGACCTATTTTAGAAGTTTTGCTATAGGATTTTGGTTTAAAAAACGTTTTGTGCATTGAGTTTTTTCAAGGAATATCATGCATGTGAGATCTTAAATATTTTTGTCCAGCTGTATCACCCGCGGATGTCAACTACGGCGAGACGCTGAGCACACTGCGCTATGCTAACCGTGCCAAAAACATCATCAACAAACCCACGATTAATGAGGACTCCAACGTTAGACTCATACGAGAACTGCGGGCAGAGATCGCTCGGCTGAAAGCACTGCTCGCGCAGGGAAATCAGGTCTGAATGTGAATTTGACAATAGTTGTTTATCCTAAAATATTATATTCCATTTAAACCTATGTATAAATAACCTTTAATCTTTTTAATGGATCTTTCACTTGCTTTGAGAGTTGGGGAACCAGTCTGTGAAAGGTGTAAATATAAAGTATAAAACATATCTTAATTGAATAACCAATTTTAAATAATAGTAAACACATTTTTTTTTATTCAGAAAATATATGAATAGACATTTTCAAAATGTATTTCTTATTCTCCTGGGAAAATGTAAAAATTTATGTCATGCATTAAACTGAAAGACTGAAATACATGCATACATACATACATACATACATATATATAATATATACACATACATACACAATAGACTCATATAATATATAATTGTTTTTATCACTTTTGTTTTTTATATTTTTATTACATGCTTGGTTTTTTGTGTATTTGTACTTATTTATTTATTTACATATATATAATTTAAAAAATGGTTATGTAGTTGCTTATATAGTTTGAATTTTTTTATGTGGTTATATAGTTTTGAAATTATGTGTGTGTGTGTGTATATATATATTATATAACTGAATTGTGAAGTTAAAATGTTTCATCTTGACATGAATATAGCCACTTTTGCTGAAATGGTGTGAAATCACAAAATTAATCCAATTTAGAGCTGTTTAGCTGCTTTTGTAGCTTGCAACATTGACAATTATTGAACTGATTTGAATCAATTTAGAAGTGATTTAAGATGAGTACAGACACTTTTGTCTTCTGTTGAGCTGCTTCTAGTTGCATTTTGAACTTGTTTTATAATTGAACTTCACATTATTAAACTGTGTATCAACACTATTGTTGTTTAGAGCTGCTTTACAGCAGAATTTAAATTAGTTTGATATTTTGAGAAGTTTGCATCATTGATTCTGTTATTTTTTTTGTTTGTTATTTTTAAAGCAATCTGTATTGTATAAAGCACTACATAAATGAAGGTGACTTGACTCTTATATTTTGTGTGTTCAGATAGCCCTGCTCGATTCCCCCACGGCATTAAGTATGGAGGAGGAACTGCACCATAATGAAGCCAGGGTAACATACACCCTTTCATAATCACATAACAGTTCTCATCTGATGCATTCGCACTGAATAAGCTGTTTCTAAAGCTACTTATTTGCATACACCGAAATTCCAGAGATGAATTTAAATGTTGGTTATGGCACACAGCCGTATGCGTCGGTTTTCTGTCACAGGTGCTGGAGCTGACCAAGGAATGGACGAACAAATGGAACGAAACACAGAACATCCTGAAGGTTTGTCACCATCTGTCAGACCAGTCTTAATCTTTATTTTTATCACCTTGTTCGCAGAGCCAGGCTTTGAGTGTGTGTGTTTTGGCATGTATGTTGAACAGGAGGAAACTCTGGCCCTGAGAAAGGAGGGAATCGGAGTGATCCTGGACTCAGAGCTGCCTCATCTCATCGGGATTGATGACGATCTGCTCAGCACCGGCATCATTCTCTATCATTTAAAGGTATTGGTGTTCATCACAGTATGGGTGGTGAAGAGGGACAAGCCTCTACAGCTGAATGAATTCATTAGACTTTTATTTTGTTGTTTGTTTCATGTAATTGTATTATGTTAGTTTACTGCAGCGCTTGGTTGGTTTGTCTGTGTTTGCAGGAGGGAAGGACATACGTTGGCCGTGATGATGCCACTAATGAACAGGACATCAGTGAGTTTATTGACACTGATGTCAATATCTATCCAGTTATTGTTTGATTCAGTCCCAGTACAGAAAATTGTAAAAATAATAAGCATTTATAATGCCATAATTTATTCACTATATATTTTCTAGAATGATCTTATTAATTAAATATCTAGAATATATTATTTTGTTATTATTGTAAATATTTTTATTTAATGATTTTTTTATTCAAAACATGGAGATTTAGTTGTGT
This sequence comes from Enteromius mattozi, assembly GCA_032359235.1. Classification (NCBI taxonomy): domain Eukaryota; kingdom Metazoa; phylum Chordata; class Actinopteri; order Cypriniformes; family Cyprinidae; genus Enteromius; species Enteromius mattozi. The sequence goes on along the minus strand of JAUMHE010000001.1, from coordinate 3,533,429 downwards.
TGTTGGACAATTGTATTAATGTTTGTGTTAATTATTTATATAATGTTAAGGGTAGTTTAGCTGAGGACAGTATAATATAAATAATTTGGATTGATTATTGAATTGCATTTTAAAGGTAAATTCTCCTTTCTATATCAGTACAATTTAAATTCCATGCAACTTCTTGTGTATGATGATGCATTTAGAGGTAGGTTATGCTAAAAATGAAATCAAAGCAGTGCATCAGTTATATGCATATCTTTAAATTCTATTTGAATTATGTTCTTAAAGTGATAGTTTACCAAATACATACATTTCTATAATTTACTCAACCTCATGTTGTTCCAAACCTACAGTATATGACTAAATAAAATTACTTAATTTCTCAAAATATCTTCTTTTATGTTTCACAGAAGAAAGCCCAGTCATACAATCATACAAAACAACATGAGAAATGGATGAATAGTTTTTTTTTTCTGATGTCTTTAAATTAATATTTAAATTACAGTGCTTCATCCAGTTTATTTCTCAATTCAAATTCAGGAGATGAGATTAATTTGGATTTCCATTTCAGTTCAATTTGAAAACCACAACCCTCAGTTCCAATTCTCTAAACTCAAGAACTGAATTGAAATCTTTGCCTGACCCTAACCCAGATCAGTCATGAAGGTATGTTCTCTTTGCAGTTCTTCATGGTCTGGGTCTGGAGAGTGAGCACTGTCTGATAGAGAACCAGAATGGGACAGTCACTCTGATTCCTCTGAATGAGGCTCAGTGTTCAGTCAATGGAGTTCAGATCACTGAGCCCTGCCAGCTCAACCAAGGTCACAGATATATACCTTTCTAGAAAAATTTCATCTTTTTTTTTTAGTTAATAAACAATATGAATGCAGTTTTATGCACACTGATGTTTCCCATTGATTAAACGGTAGATTCATTTGTACATTTGTGTTTCTCAGGTGCTGTCATTCTCCTCGGCAGAACCAATATGTTCAGATTCAATCATCCCAAAGAGGCGGCTAAACTTCGAGAAAAGAGAAAGGTGATAGGAGTTCATACATGAAGCTTCAGCATCGAACACATGACATGGTTGAGAATATATCTGCTTTTCCTGTTCTCCAGAGCGGCCTCCTCACCAGTCTGAGCTTATCCATGTCTGATCTGTCCAAATCCTGTGAAAACCTCTCTACAGTCATGCTGTATAACCCTGGGTGAGCCTCCATGTGTGTGTGTGTATACATGTGCGACAGAGCGAGTGGTTTCTTCCTCCCCACACCGCCTCCTGTTCCTCTTTACCCTCAGGAGCCTCCTCTTTCCTCCTCTCTCCATCCTCCTCTCTCTTCATGCCCTCCGGCGCCATTGCTGGTACTGCTGATGCCCAGTGCATTAAAACAGCTGACAGAAAACTTTGCTTGCCCGATCACCAGTGATCCTTCCCCAAAACAGCCAATAGGGATGCACGATATATAAGTGATCATACTGGTATTGACCAGTGGAGGATAAAGCAATAGTAGTTTTCTAAATTTATGAATTGGATAATTATACAATAATGACCACACCAATCATTTCAGTTGTGTAAGGCAGATCATAATTAAATTTGATGTATGCACTATATATACTTTAGTCAGCAAGAATGCATTAAACTGATCAAATTTGATAGAATGTTCTTAAGAAGAAAATCAACGTATTAGAGTGATTTCTGAAGGATCTGAAGACTGGAGTAAAGATGCTGTAAATTCAGCTTGCATTTTAAAAATTACAATTACAATCAGTTACATTTTATGTTACAGTTATTTTAATTTTAATAATATTTTGCAATATTTATGTATTTTTGATCAAATAAAAGCAGCCTTCGTGACTTATTTCAGAACATCTTACTGGCTCAAACCTTTGAACATTAGTGCACTTAGAGTTTGTTTAATCTAATTTATGGGCCGTGATTTGTTTAAGCCATTATTGGATAAAAATAATATTAGTTTTTTCCAATTTAAACAGTTGTGTTTTTTTTTTTGTGACAGGTCTCAAGAGTGCTGAACACATTTTAGTCCTTTTTGCTGTACATTGCAACATATTAAAGGAATAGTTCACCCAAAAATGAAAATTACCTCATATTTTACTCATCCTGAAGCCATCCTAGGTGTATATGAGTTTTTAAAAAATTTATCCTAGCTAGTAATGGCCCCCCCCAGTGGCCAATTATTTTGAAGCTCCATAAATCGGATATATCCACAAGTACTGCGATGTAAAACTAACCTATACTCCTTCAGGGGGTTATACACCTAGGATGGCTTCGGAGTGAGTAAAATATGGGGTTATTTAATTTTTGTGTGAACTATTACTTTAATGCCTAAATTTGAGCATGTAAACTTTTAGGTTGGACTTTTAGATGTTTACATTAAAAAAAAGGCTGAACTAAACAGATTTATATTATTGGCTATAATATATATTTTTTATATCGATGCATCCCTAATAGACAACCAAATGCATGTTGGCTTTTTGCATTGTCACATTAATAGAAGAATGCACGGTAAAAAATTAGTTTTATGAAGGTTTTGTTTGTGAGGTTGGGATCTGTGATCATGCATGTGGAAACTGATTGGCCTGTAAAACCCTTGACAGTTGTGTTGTCATGACTGATCATGATCCTGGGCAATGACCTACTACACCAACTATCATGAATAAACACCAAACACTCAACTTAGTGGATTTTTTATTTTCTTATTTTATTTCAAACGAATTAAAGAATTGTTCACACAAGAATTGTCATTATTTATTCTTTTAAATTATCCTTTTAATTATTCAGACTAATAGTCTGGATTTGTGCAGCAGTATTTAGTAACATTTCCTTTTTCTGAACTTCTTCATGGCAGTCTCTTCACTGAAAAGGGTCCCATCTTTCTCAGGTAGAACCAAAGCACAACTAGTGTTCTCATGTTAACTGTTGTGTTTTTATATACATATTAATGTCGGTATTCGTGGTTTCAGTCTCTCCATTTCTTGTTCATCATGCTTGAGAAGCACTTCATTATCATCATAACACTTTAGTTAAACGTGTGTGTCTATTTTTTTTTTTAAAGCTGTGTTTTCTGCAGCACTTGCTTGTAGTTGCAGCGCATGCTCAGTGCTCGTAAATGCAGACCCTCATCCCATTCGCTGGTGTGAGTTTGCTGTGATTTGTGTGTGTGTGTATGTGTGTGTTTTAAGGGTGGGAACTAATTTTCTTATATGTTTCAGACTGGAGTTTGAAAGACAGCAAAGAGAAGAACTGGAAAAACTGGAAAATAAAAGGTGTGTCATTTGACTGATCAAACATTAAAATCCTAAATACATGTAGAATTTAGAATTATACATAATAAATAAGCTCTCTATTGATGTATGTAGGGCGATATTTGGCTGAAATATAACTATTTAAAAATCTGGAATCTGGATGTAAAAAAAAAAAAACTAAATATTGAGAAAATCACCCTTAAAGTTATTCAGATGAGCTTGATCTTTACCTAATATCCTAATGATTTTTGGCATTAAAAAAATAGATAATTTTGACCCATAGAATGTATTGTTGGATATTGCTACAAATATACCCGTGCTATTTAAGAGTCACATATAATAATAATAAATAAGTGATTTGTAAAATTATTTTGTTTACAACGAATATTACACAGTAAATAATAATGATCTAATAATATATATTCAATTATATAAATCAATTTAAAATGAATGAAATTTGGACCTGATCACAGTTGTCTTCTCTGTTTTGTTGCTGCTGAAGGCGGCTGATCAAGGAGATGGAGGAGAAGCAGAAGTGTGAGAAGGCGGAGCTTGAGCGGATGCAGCAGGAGGTGGCATCTCAGAGGAAGGAGTCTGAACAGGTCCAGCTGCGCATCCGCAGACAGGAAGAAAGCCTGTGCAGACGCAGTCAGGATATCGAGAGCCGCCTCCGAGACTTGATCGCTGAGAAAGAGAAATTTCAGGTCAGACTGCTGATGCTCAAGTAGTTTGATTTGATGCTTGTCAGATGGGGTGGGGAAAAGTTACTCCCTAAAAAGTAGCTAATTATGTTACTTTTTGTGGAAAGTAATGTTGCGCTACTTTTGAGTTACTTTTTAAATCTGGGCAGGGCTTGCTTGCTTGCTTGCTTGCTTGCTTGTTTGTTTTTAACACAAAAAAGGTTCTTATTTTGTAAATGTAAAAGCCCCTGGATAAACCTCAGGCACTTCCGACTTCTCTCAACATGGCAACACGAGAGCTGTCAGTCAATACATGAGAAACAAAGTAACTTGCGTTACTTATTTTAAAAAATTACTTGGATATTTCCTTTAAATTAAAAAGTAATGCATTACTTTACTAGTTACTTAAAGTAATCTGGTTACTCAACTTGTGTTACTTGTAATGCATGAGCCCCTACACAGGTTGTTGGTATTAAAATCAAGACGACAATATTTTATTGTCATAATGCTGTAATGCACTAGTTTTTTTGTTTTGTTTTTTGTGCTCATAAAATTTATTTCTCCACATGGCACTCCATAACATTTATTTTTGCACAGTAGTTTATACCTGGGTTTGTTTTTGAGTAATTTACAGACACTTGCATACCAAAAGCCAAAATCAAAACAACTTTCTTAAAAACCTTCTTGTCTTGGAGACAAACTACTGTTTGTTGTGTTCAGGAGGAGAGACACAGAGATCAGAAGGAGCAGGAGCAGCAGAAACAGAGGAGACTTCAGCCGAAGCAGAAGCTGGAAGAGGAGGAGGTGCGGGAGGAAGATCTGGAGGAAGAGGAGGAGGATGAAAAGGCTCAGGCCCAGCGAGAGCGAGCAGAGCAAAGCGAGCTCTTTCGTGAGCTGGAGCGACTCAAGCGAGAACGAGAGGAGCAAACCGTCAAACTCCAGCTGGAACGCAGGTGAAAATGTCAATGTCATTCATCTGTTGTTAACACTAGACATAGAAAATATGAGATGTCTCAGTATTACATAAGTGTTTGAAATCAATCCAGACTAACTTGCAGCTAGATTTTTTTTTAAGTTATTTAGAATTAAAGATTATTGTTTAAACAGTTTTAACTTTACTACAAAAATAATGAAACAAAAAAAAAATATTAGTAAAAATAATTTAAATATTTTTAATAAAATTATTTTTTACATTTAAATTAAATATTTTAAATAAATATTTTATTACTTTAAATCGTGTATGTGTGTGTAAGTGTACTTATTATAATATTAATTATTATTATATTAATTAGACTTCTTCTTATTCTTCTTCTTCTTATTATTATTTATAATTAAAGTTCCACTATTATGGGTTATGAAAGGTTCATAGTATGGTTTTGGAAATCCCAAATAACAGGGTGAAATGCATGCAAGCTCAAAAAACACTTTCATTTTTTTATAATATGCATTTATTTTTACTTGTTCAACGATTTTGGATATATTTAATTTAAAGCAGTTTGTAAGCTTTTAACGCTCCAAAAGCAGCACCCAGTGGCAAAAAATGAATTTGCATTTTCATTCATACCAACTTAAAAAGAGCAAAAATATGCTAATTTTTCATTTTGACATCAACATGACTCATTTCAATGATTCAGAGTCGACTCTTTCTTTTGAGAGACAATAACTTTATACACAGTGTACTTTCAGATTTAAGAGCTTTCAGGATGTTTTCATTCACTTAGAGCTGTGTTACACACTGCATGAAGGACCATTTTCAAAAAATCCATAATAGGGGCACTTATTAATTTAATAAATATAGTAAGTTAATTACCACTGTGTGTGCTCTAATATTGTAATATATTATGAGTATGATTACATTATAATTATTAGATATATATTTAGATAATTCATATATAGTAATATCTGTATGGAGATATAGCTGTATGCATAGTTTTGAAACCTTGTCCAAATGAATGTGTTGACTATCAAGGCGTCTGGAGGAGCGAGAGAAGGAGCAGCTGAGTCTGGTTGTGCGTCTGGAGGAGCAGCTGAGGGAGCGCAGCGAGGAGACGGCCGCTCTGCTCATGCCGGATGAAGCGCGACGACTGGAGGAGGAGAGGCGGACCCTCGCCGAGCTCAGGGAGGAGCTGCTCAGAGCCAAGGAGGCGCGGATCGATGGGGAGGAGGAGAGCGGTGAGGAGGCCCGGAGGAGCGCTCAGACACGCTACCAACACTTCAAACAAATGCAGGTGGAGGAGCTGAGCTCGCTGGAGGATTCTTTAATCCAGCAGAAGGACCGGCTGGAGCGGGAGATGGCCCATGAGCGCACGTCACTCGGCCTGCTGCTGCACGCAAACAAGGACAAACAGAGACAGGTACAGGGTCCTTGTGTCAGAAGCACACTCAAAACTGAGAAACACTGAGGTGTTTTATTTTTATAAATCCACTGCACTTCAATAATATTGTGATTCTTTTTAGTGAATCAAAGCATGATTCAATGCGACCTGTGTATGCCAATTCAAGAACAAATGATTCTTTTTAGATGGTTCTTAGTGAATCTGTAACATACAGTGTGTTCTGATTCACAAACCAATGACTCTTCTGAGATTATTCCGTTTAGTGAATCAAAAACATATGGCAGGACTGGTGTAGTCTGATTTAGAAACATAATTCTCTTGATATGATTAGTTTTTTTAATTAATCAAAACATGATGCAGTGCAACCTATGTAGGCCAATTCAGCAAGAAATTACTTTCTTAAACGAGTTCTTTTTAAGGAATCTGTAATATACAACAGGATCATTGTGGGCTGATTCACAAACAAATAAGTATTTTGAAATGATTCTTTTTAGTGAATCTGTAACATACATATATGCTGATTCAGAAACAAATGACTCTTCTGAGTTTATTCGTTTTAGTTCACTAAAACCATATAGAAGGACTGATGCAGTCTCATTAACAAACGCAGGATTTTTTGATCTGGTGCTTTTTAGTAAACCAAAACCTGATGACCTGTGTAGGCCAATTCACAAGCAAAAAGACTCTTTTAAACAGGTTCTTTATAGTGAATTTGTAACATACAATATTACTGGTGTAATTCTGATTCACTTGAGATGATGTTATGAGTTTTAATGAGTTCATTAAGTTATGAATAGTTCAATTAAATTACAGAATTAAAAAAAACTAAATTATTTAAACTATTAGAAGAGAGAGAATTTCTTTCAAATGTGGGGAAAATGGACATTAGAATCAAGACTCTGGTGACTCGCTGTTCTTGTTCTTGCAGGTGCATGATATGATGGAGCGTGGTGTTCAGGACATGTCCTCTCTTAGTCAGGAGGAGGGTTTGATCCAGCAGGCCGAGTACAGTCTGCAGTTTAAAGAGAGGCAGCTCCAGTTTCTCTGTGAGAAACATCTCCCTGCTGTCTCAGAGGAGCGACAGAGAGCCATCGAGCTCCTGGAGAGAGTCAGAGGAGGGACAGGCTCTCCTGTTTTGGACACAAGTCCAGAAGAAATGGACAAAGAGCTGGATGAGACTCTATATCAGGTAAAACTCTGCTCAGTCAGATGGTCTCTTCCTGTCTGGAAGTGGACGGCACTTGGATTAGTAGTAGCGTCTTACAGATACTCATGTATCTCGCTTTTATCCAACTCCATCTGTTTGTTTTTCTGTAGGTAGAGAAGGAGTTGGAGGAGAAGGAGGAGCGTTTGTCTCAGTACAGCGCGAGCGCCGAGCAGCTGCAGCAGCTCCAGCAGTCGTACGAGTTCACGGCGAACGTGGCCCGTCAGGAGGAGAAGGTTCGGAGGAAGGAGAAGGAGATCCTGGAGTGGAAGGAGAAACAGCAGCGGGAGGCTCTGGAGCAGGCGGTCGCTCGCTTGGAGAGAAAACACTCCGCCTACCGCAGGAGCCTCAGTCTGGAGCCGGACGCCGAAGGGCCCCGAAAGAGGTCACAGTCTGCTTCAGGACAGAGCACTTTCAGGTTCACAGGAACACAAGACCTGGACCAGGACAGGTGTGTAGGTGTTTATTACCTTTGTGAAGGACACTTTTGATAATTATAAAGGCAGCTGGATAAAAAAATACATATTTATACTGTTTGAGACAATGATTAAGGGATGGTAAAAAGGTAATTAATCCCATTAGGAATATTCAAAAATACAAATATTACAAACAATAATTCTAGTGCTTTCAAATGATTAATCGCATCCAAAATAAAAGTTTTTGTTTACATAATGTATGTGTGTACTGTGTATATTCATTATGTATATATAAATACATGCTGTATGTGTGTATTTATATTTAATAAATATACACAGAACACATATTAAAAATATTAATCATTTGACAGCACTAAACAGTTCAAATAAATAAATATAAACATAAATATAAAAAAATACACCCAAAGAATATGCAAATATGAGATTATAGTAAAATGAATTGTGATATTATTCATATCTATAAGTATCAAGATAAACATTTAATTTTTTTTCACAAAGATTTTTACTTAAAAATATTTAGAAATCAAATTATAAATAAAATAAATATAAAATAATTAAAACTGTGTGTTAATCATTTACAATAATTAATGTTTGTGTGAATAATTAATGTTTAAAGTGAATGTGACTAAAAACAAATAAATAAATGGTTGAAAACATATTTCATTAATATCCTTACTTTTAACAGTCCTAAAATAAACGTAGTTAAATAAAAAAAATCTCTCAAAGGTTTTACGGACCCAGAAACCCCTTGCAGCTCGTGGGCATCCCTGTGATAAATCTAGCTCTGCTGTGTCTTTTCTTTCTCTCAGGATGGAGCGAGAGATTGCGCAGCTGAAGCAGAGGATCAGTGAGAGTGAAGGAAGTGTGCGGAGTCTCAGTGTGAGCGGGGAAGAAAAAAACAATGCAAACCAGTCGCCCGTCAGCCCCATACAGACCCTCCCTACTGTCCTGTCCATAGGAGACGAGAGGTACTGTACACACCACAGCTGCCTTCACTGCTGCTTAACATCAAATGAGGATTTTACTGCTTGGTTGGGATTTTGTTAGTATGTCATTTCATTATTGGCTGAATTGGTCATTTCCCTCTTAGGATTAATGCATATATTGAAGAAGAGGTTCAGCGGAGGCTGCAGAAACTGAATCTTTTGAACAGAGAGAATAACAACACACTCTCACTGTCTTCAGACTCACTGCAGGTATAACACTACAGCTAACACACACACGGACAACTTCAAATCAAACTCCTATTTACTTACATATATACAGAAATATAATTTGCATTGAAATAAATAGTGTATTGTAAATAGAGTTGTGCATATCAATGCTGTCATTGTTTCTGAAAATTATTAAGTGTCGTTAAATGTCCCTTACAGACCCTCCCCTTTATTTCATTTTTAATTAAAGTAATAAAATCTTTATTCAAATTAAAGCTAAAATAAATGTAAATATAAACATCAAATATGTATACAAATTTAAGTGAAAATTATAAAATATGTCTGAACTACAATTAATGTAATTTATATAAATTAAAGAAAAAATGCTATATGAGATAATATTGATATTAGTAAAATTAAAATAAGGAATGGAAATGTAAAAAATGACATTTAAATTAGCCTGTTTTCTGAGAGATTCTGTATAGCCTTGCTAAAGAGGAGAGAACTGTTCACTGTTACCCCTGTCATGCACAAGAGACACATTAAAAGCCATAGAATTGTTTCTGGCCTCAACAAAGTTGTTTAACTCTGCAGGAGGAGGAGCAGGATAGTGAGGGTAGCTCTGTTAGATTGACGGATGAGGTAAGCACAGGCCTCAGCCAATCAGCACCTGCCAAGCGCACGCTGATTTGCATGATGTAGCCTTAATTTGCATACCTCTCACAATCTCTGATATCAGTAGATTGGGTCTTTCCTCTGCGGTTTTCCTTTTTTGGGAGCATGCAGCCTGCCCACCGATGTCTTGCATAAATTTATTTCTCCCTTTTCTGTAATCAAGCTCCTTTTTTTGCTACCTCACTGATGGGAAATGACAAACAAGTGCTTGCTTGACCGCCTAAAATCATCTACTAGTAATTAAGACTGTTTACATTGTGTTAATTGTTATATGACCCTAATATAATGTTTCATTTTCTCAGGACAATGATAAAAAACGCAGCGATCAACGCAAACTGAAATACGAGGTATTGTCTTGTGTGCTTATTTCATTAGCACTTCAGACCTGTTTTCTGACCATCATTTCCTGTCTTTCCACAGCGGCTGGTGTCGATTCCTCTGGATCCCAGCGCTGAGAGTCTTAAAGATCCGGTGAAGATCAGTATTCCCCGCTACGTTCTGTGTGGTCAGGGAAAAGATGAACACTTTGAGTTCGAAGTCAAGGTTTGTCTTCATTTTATACAGTCACAATCGCGGCATTATCTTTCAGAATTATTTCACTGAGCGTGTGGTGACCTCTAGACCAAGTAAATGGTCTGAAGGGTCATGTTGGATGTTTTGAGATTTGGGCTTTTGTCCTGTGTTCAGATAACTGTTTTGGATGAGACGTGGACGGTGTTCAGAAGATACAGTCGCTTTCGGGAGATGCACAAATCTCTGAAGCTGAAATATCCAGAGGTATGACTTACATGTGTATATGAAGAGTTTAAATAAATAACTCAGTATTTGTATTTTAAAAAATCATGTTTTTTTATGTTTTATGGTGTTAGCTGGGTTTTTTTTTTTTCCACAATAACCCAAATGCAGTTAGATTGAGATTAAATGGAATGCACAACGAATTCTTAAAAAACAAACTCTTTATATATAGAAAGAACTGTGACGCGACTAGTTGAACAAGATGCTAGTAACACAAAGGTTATGGGTTTGATTCACAAAGCATTCACAATCTAATAAAATGCATCAGAATGCACTATAATTTGTAATCTTGCATTGGATAAATGCATAAATGTGAACATATTAGTGCTTTCAAATGATAAATCGCGATTAATCACATCCAAAATAAAAGTTTTTGTTTACTTATTATGTATGGGTATTGTGCATATTTTATTATGTATATAGAAATACACACACATACTGTATATATTTTCAAAATATTTACATGTATATAAATGTATATATTTATATTCTATTTTTGTGTGTTGTATTTTTATATACATAATAAATATACACAATATACACACATATATTATGTGACGAGACTTGACTTTGTTCCACATTTCTTCATCATTTTTTTTTTTTTTAATATATACCTCACCCCAATATATATATATATATATATATATATATATATTTAGTTTATTTACATGCATTTAAAATTCATCCTTGCATAAGTGTAAAAAAAGATCAAATTCATTCACGTAACCTGTCAATTTTTCAGTATTTTTTTTAAATCATTTATTTTTATAAATATTTAACCCCCCCAAAAATAAGTTTTTGCATTAATTTCATGCAAATTGTCGTGAGTTTTTGGGTCTTTTTTGTTTTTGTTTTTTTTGGTCCCACTTTATTCTGTTGTGAAATATGACCTTGGATGTTGTTGTGAGATTCACCAGCTATGGCACATTAGATGTTTTAAATTGTGAATCTTCTTTTAGCTTGCGGCTTTGGACTTCCCTCCCAAAAAGATTTTTGGAAACCGAGATGAGAGAATGGTTGCGGAGCGCAGGAATCAGCTGGAGGTAATCAGACGTGTTTTTAAATCGATCACTTGTGAATGAGACACTTCTGAAGACGCTGATGATGTCGCTGTGTTTTCCCAGCAATACCTGCGGAACTTCTTCTGCGTGATGATGTCACCCTCCTCCTCTTCTCCTCTGAGAACGGACGAGTTTGAACTACACCTCTCAAAACACGCCGTGTGCAGCATCTCTCCTTTCTTCAAGAAGGGAGTGTTTGACTACAGCAGTCACGGGACGGGCTGACACACACACACACTAAAGTACAAAAAACACTCATTTACATAAATACACAGGAAATATTACAGAAAAGAATTTACATTAAGAAAATCAAACCTGATTTTGGAACCATTATTTTCCGACATTATTTTCATGGCAATTAACTCGTTTTTCCAAATCAAATTAAGCATATTGAGTTTTTATTTCTGAGGTTCTGTGTAGCTGTGGTTCTCATAATACTGAATTTTTTAAAGTTCTGTATTCAACTTAAAAATCTTTTTTTTATTATTATTATTATTACTGCTGTCAGATGATTAATTGCGATTAATTGCTTCCAAAATAACTTTTTGTTTTACATAGGTGTGTATGATGTATTTATTATGTATATATAAATACACACACATGCATTTATATATTTAAGAAAAATGTTATGTTTATATATTTATGTATAATACAAAAGAATATAAATGTATATAGATGTAAATATTTTCAAAATATATGCTGTATGTATGTGTTTTTTTATAAATGCATAATAAATATACACAGAACACACATATATTATGTAAACAAAAACTTTTATTTTGGATGCGATTAATCGTTTGACAGCACTAATTATTATTTTTATTATTATTATATGAAAACTAACATAAATTTAAAAAAAAAACTGTAGTACAACAATACTGCCATGATTGATAAATTCTTTAAAATTTTAATAAAATATGATTATTGCCATGAAAATAGTATCATAATGGAAAAAATGCTATCAATACAAAAATAGGCTTTATTCTTTATCTTTTGAGGTGAAATATGACCTGGATTCATTCAGACACTAATCAATTTGCTCAGGAAAGTTGGAAATCAAGAGTAGAGTAACTGGAAACAGAATGAATAGGAAAAGAAAAGGATCCAAAGTAGATGTAAATACTTTTGTTGTGCCTTGTTGGCATTAATTGAGCTTTAAACGCTTCAAAGAAAGGAAATATGGACTTAATCTGACAGCAGATGGTCACTGTAACCTGCTCCAAACGTTTGTGTTTACATTGAGGACCATGAAGCCTGTTTCTGTGGACAGACTGGATGTTCTTTAGCTGCTACTTGGGTTTGTGATTCACTTTAAATCATGTTCGTGTTTAAGCTGCTGCATTTAATGAATCTCCACTACTTTAGTCTGGATTCAGACCATGTAATGAGAACGGCAGCCTTTTATTGGCTCCGATACATATGTACCCCAGATTAAAAGAATTGCAGCAAATCTGTACTAATATCCATGATACTCAGGCTAACATTGAGCTGTTTTGCTGTGCTGTTTTTTTTATAACCACTAAGGGGTCAAAGCTCTCAAAATAGCAAATGAAGTGTAAGCCAGTGTCTTCCAGGAAAAAAAAAAATGCTTTTGATTCAAAATGACTGTCATACTCAACTGTAGCATATGCTGTAATAACATGTCCATTGACAACTATTGAACTCTTTATGATTCATTTTCAGCACTATGAAGCCATATGCATATGCAGAATGTATATGTAAATGTATTGTACACTTGATCTGTACAGGGGAGCTTGTTCTCGTAATGTCTGGAGGAAAGGGATATACTGCTATATTAGCCGTTGAACACTAGAACGCTTGTTTTCTCTAAAAAAAAAAAGTACTGAGAGTAAGATGTATACATTTTTAAAACACTATTTTCATTTGCTTTTTTATTTCTGGAACTGAATGTAATGATTTGTGAGTAACATGATTTAGTAAAGCAGTTTTAGAAAGTAACGTGAACTGTTTAGCACCATGTTAAAATCATTGTTTATTTATGTTGAAGTACAAGCTTTTGCAAAAATACAGTTTGTTGAGGCAACATTTGTGTGTGTTCGTGTAAGTAAAGCAAATCCAGAGTTAATTTGAGGATAAAACTTCTTCCCGTCCTAGGATTTTTCATTGGTTTTGTGGTGGTTGGTCTGAAGTTTGCTTATTTTTGACAGATCGGCAAACGAGACATTCGCAGAACCCCTTTTTGCCGGTTTCGCCTGAAAATTTATCACAACATGGCAAAGTCAGAATCTCGCTACAGTTCCACTTTTGAAGGAATGCGATTGGCTGTGGTTTGTTCCATGCTGACCAATGAAAATGCAACAGACCTGAGACTCGTGAGGCTTCCAGCCAATCATGTAGAGGACCTGAAATGTAGCTGGAACTGAACCGTCTTCATTGCCATACATCTCTAGAAGAAATCAAATTAATAGAATAACACAATTTCTAGGATGGTCACATAAATAAAAGCGATACTTGAAAGTATACACACCCAAATCAAGGAGTCGCACTACAATAAATACATTTTATAACTCTAATAACTGAATGTTCTTCATGGTTTACACTTAATACCAATGAATAACAAAAATTTACTACGTTATTTTTTTATTATTATTTTTACTCAGACATTTCTGTGCAATAAAATGGTTTAAAATTATCAGCGCTGTCAAATAATTAATCGCATACAAAATAAAGGTTTTTGTTTACATAATACGTGTGTTGTGTATATTTATTTTGCATATATAAATACACACAAATGTATATATTTAAGAAAAAATTTTCGTTTCTATATTAAATATTTCTATATGATATAATTTGTATGCATATAAACATATACATGTAAAAACTTAATTATTATTTAAATATTTTCAAAATATATGCTGCATGTGTGTCTTAATATATATATATATACACACATATACTATGAAAATAAAATCTTTTATTTTGGAAACAATTCATTCTTTGACCGCACTAAACATTATATAAATATATTTAGATTTAAATTATATTCTTAATACAATTTCTGTGACTTCCTGGTCTAGAAACCAAACTTGTAAATATCTCATATGTTATATCCAGGTTATGCAAGTCAGTTGTTAAAGGAACAAATTATGAAATACAATTTCAACTAAAATCTTGATTTTTTATTGTTTTAGCTGATATTAAACTTTTTGTGTTTTTTTTAAATAATTTTATGCCATTTTACGAATCACTATTATACATAAAAATATCTTGTTAAATTGTAGAAAAAAACAAAACAATAAAAATCAATACTACTGAAATTTAAATTGTCATAGCAACGTCAATTTTAAACATGCAAGTATTTAAAATATAATATCAGCATTCCTTTTTTGAGCCTAACCACTGTTCTGCATATAATTATTGTAAGTATAAATATGTGATCAAATACATACAATAGATTGATATAAAATGTTAAACCTTAGAGTAAATCCTCCCAAGCGTTCATTGCAGTCTCACCTTTATAAATGGCAGCTGCCGCCAGTATCGTGTCTCTGTGTAGAAGTGACTTCCTGTTCCATGCACAGTTGCTTTCACCCATACCTGAAGTATGTGAATAAACTGTAAACACATTCTGCTTTTCATAACATAATGAGACACCAAATTTACAAGGTTTACCTTGTAAGTCACTCATGACCTCCAGCATACCAGGATAATGGACCTGAACTTCATCGATGTCCTGAATGATAACAAACACAAAAAAGCCTGTTTGGTCACACATACATCAACTCAAACAGATTATGTAGTTGAATCAAATGTTGAAATATTTATACCACAGTGAGCATGGTGAAGCCGGCCTGTCCCAGCAGGTTGCCCAGATCTGTGACGGCCGTGTAGGGCGAGATATGAGGAGCAAAGCCGCCCTCTCTCTCCAGCTCGGCTAACTGCAGAGAACATCGCAGCTCGTAGAGCGTCTCTCCACCGACCATCGCTCCGATGAACACACCATCCGGCTTCAACACCTGGTGGATCTGCATGACAAAAACAGAGCATGTTGTATTATTTATGATGTTAGACAAGACTGCACACTCGGTTTGATCCTCATACCTGTCTCAAAGCTCCAGGAAGGTCGTTGATCCAGTGCAGACTGGGGAGACAAATACGGCTTTATAAGTGACAGTTCATTCTTTAAATTTCCCATCATGCACTGGGGCAGTACCATACCTCAGGCTGCTGAGCACTAGGTCAAATGTGTTCTCTTTAAATGGCAGAAACTCCTCATCTGCCAAAACACACTGAGCAGGCATCTCACATTTCTTCCTACATCTCTAAAGAACAAGAGAAAGAAGATTCAAGACTGCATTTATCTGATCAGAAATAAAACTTATTACTGTTTTATTTTCTATTTGCATATATTTAGAGTGTAATTTATTCCTGTGACCAAAGCTGAATTTCCAGCATCACTACTCCAGTCTTTAGCATCACACAATCCTTCAGAAATCAGTGAATCAGAAATTAATATGATTTTCTTTTTTTTTTTTTTTAAGTCTTACTGACCCCAAAAGTTTGAGTGGGCAAAACATAACCATTTATAAAATGTAAGGTTTATGTTGCAGCTGTGCTTTTGTAAAATAAAGACGTTAAGTCTCTTACCAGGGAAGAGTCTGAAATGTCTGTTAAGAAGAGACGTTCAACAATGTCCTGAAAAGAGAGAGAATCAGTGTAACGTAAAGGAATAATTCACTTATTTCTGCGTAACACAAAAACAGATGTTTTAAAGAAAGTTCACGCTGCTCTTTTACATATAGTCAAAGCACATGCTGTCAAGCTTCTAGGGTTTGAATATGAAAAAACACAACAACAGAAAAACAAAGAGCTCGACAGCCTTAGACTCCTTTCGCTCAGTGTGAACATTCATCAAAAAATACCTCATTATGTATCACAACATCATGAATGTAAGTAACTAAAGACAAATCTTCTTTAATGAGTGCTATTCACAGTAATGTTACGAACGGCTCTACCTTACTCAAATGCTCTGCGATGTGACTCCTCCCACATCCTACATCCAGAGCCAGAGGGAACGTCCTGTGATGACATTCAGGTATCAAAAATTACACTTTAGTTCATATTTACTCACCCTTGTGCTATTCAAAACCCACATGATTGTATTTATTCTTGTGAAAACAAACAGGATATATTGTCCAGGATGTAAACGTTGCTGTTACAGTGAAAACGGATGGGGACTGGAGCTGTTGAGCTCTCAAAAAAAAAACAAAAAACTCTAGCACTCTCTACTTATTCTATTCTTTAAAAAAAGTGCCCCTTTTAGACTTGCACAAAAAACTTGTATACAATTACCAAAAAGGAAAAAAAACACTAGCTTGCTCTATTCTTGTTCTATCTGTTTTCTTTTTATTTATTATATAATAATAAAAAAATAAAAAACTTGTTATGTGTACTGCGTTAAGCTAACTGAGACTTACAGCACTTGCCTATTGCAAAATGCAAT
>JAUMHE010000001.1:3463136-3501160 GCA_032359235.1 Enteromius mattozi | reverse complement strand
CACACACACACATATGAATGATGTGTGCGTGTAAATAAAAAAAAATATTTATTTATATACAAATACACACACGTGCATTATATATATATATATATATATATATATATTTTTTTTTTTTTTAGGAAAAATTTTATGTTTGTATAATACACATTTCTATATAATATAAATTATATGAATATAATTTTATACATGTAAATATATTCCGCATGTATGTGTATGTATATATACATAGTAAATATACACAGTACACACACATATTACGTAAACAAAAACGTTTATTTTAGATGCGATTAATCGTTTAACAGCACTACTTATTTAATTAGAAAACAAATCACTAGTGTTCGCAGAATGTTCCTTCATGACCCCATCACATAAAAATGTGAAAAAATGCTATGTTTCATTAATAGCTTAGAAAACTGTACTTTAACATGGCCAGGAATGATGCTGGCTCCACATCAGGGATCCGGATCTCATCTTTATCTTCAGCCAGTTCTCCGTAGAACATGGCATGAAATACAGAGCTACCCACAGCCAGGACATACTACAGGAGTAAAAGACAACAGATTCAAAAAGAGATTATAAGCATCACTCAAAAACATGTCCTCAGTCATACTTCAACCCAAAATTTAAAAAAAGTTGATTTTGCATTATACACATTAAAAATATACTTAAGTAAATATACTTGAAGTGTGGTAATACTGTACCTTGTGTCCCGGCACTCTCTGGGTTCCTCCGGGAGGTCCCACCACAAAATGAATATCGGCCATCAGCTCGTTGTTGAACATGACTGCGTTTCTGCAGAGAACAAATGAACAAGACCCTTACATCCAGTGCCATCAATGCAACATCACATGCTGTCTAGGTAGGCAGCATAACAGAGCAGTGCACAAGAGCAAGAGCGATTCACCTCTCTCTGATCGTGGGATACAAGCCCTGCCAGTTACATCCCTGAATAGTGTTGTTGTTGCTGACGTTCTGCTGCTGGTACTGTTGAACAGCGGTGGGTGCGACAGTGGGCAGTTTTTTGGCAGGAAACAGCTCAGCGGCCATTTTACCAACACATGTCAATTAATCAGGAGGATTTCATTGCAGAGGATCTGGCAACCTGTGGAAGACAAAACACTCCAGATATTCAGAACGACACAAAAGCATTAATAAGACACAATTTGCTAAAAAAAAAATTACTCTTTTTATACATTTACTTCTACCATTACTACACAACACGTTATTAATTGTAGTTATGGAGTTTATGACATTACCAAATTAGCAACCATTACACCTTTTTGATTTATTTTTAATACTTTATCCAGGTTATCTTAAACATTACCTACTTTAAACTTGCGCTAACTGAAGCAGTTCACATACAAAATAGAAAAAAGTTAATTCACATTCATTGCTAGACTCGCATCAACACAGTTAGCAAAAACAGCTAAAGCAGCGATGACCATCCAAATATCACTGAATAGCAATAATACTGTTAAATAAGTGTTTGAATGATCTAGGATCAAGACTGCATTTAGTAAATGCTTTGCTAACTGTAACACCAATGATAGCAGATGATGATCTGAATTCAGATGCGAGCAACAGGAAATAAACAAAAGCAGCCATCGAGCTCACAAACCTATAACATCTCCAAAACATCAAACTACAACAGCATCACGACATGCCTGCGCTTATCAACTGATAACAGGTGAACAGCAGTCATTACCAGAGGCTGATTAGTGCAGCAGGTTTAGTGATAGAGTGAGGAAAGTTTGCAGCTGGTTTGCACATCAACATCCTCCATGACCGGAGGATCCGCCTGACGGACTGCGCATGCGCCGTCACAACACTTCACAAATAAATACTATTATTACTATTCGTAGGCAAAAAAAGAGAAGACTCGCCGTTAACAGTAGGTATTATGTGCTTTATATATTTTAAATGGGTTGTGTTAATGTTTAGAAACAAAAACTGATGTTTTGGGCAACCGTAATAGGTAACTTTTATGAACTTGATATGATCAAATGTTTCTCACAAACTACAAATATTTTATAGTACCATATTATTATTTGTTTAAAGCTAATAATATATTTAATGTTTTAAACATTTATTTTATTGATGCTAATATGGCCAGCAGGTGGCACTAAATGCAAAGCTTTGAATATCTGATCACCTTTTTTAAATCGTCAAATTGATGGTTTTTTGTATTATTGAATTATTGCACATTTACTTATTTGTTTTATACATCCTTATATATTTTTTTCTTACTGTAAAACCCACTTTCAGTTTTTGAAATTGTATTTTTCCTTCAAAAAAAAATCAAGTGACTGTATTTGCTGCTTTTCTTCAGATGACAAAAGCATTTTCATCTTTGTGGTTTGCCAGCCTTAACAAGGGAATTAATGGATATTAACATTCTTGTATAATAAGTGCATTTGCAAACTTATTCTAATCTTTTGACACTCACAAAACATGCACTAGAAAAAGATTTTTGCGCCTTACACATTTTCAGACGTCTACTATCATCCTAACCGTCTTCGGTCTTAAGCATGGAGGTCAGTGTGCGAAATTCACAGACTGCAAAGAATCTCTTTTATTAGTAATAAAATAACAAATATTCAGATGCATCACTGGAATCCCACGGCCAGCAAACTTCTGACTGAACATTGACCCTGGAAAGCAGCTTGACTGGAGCTTAACAGCAAAAACAGTCACAGGAATGCAACGTTGCCCCTGTTGCACTGATGCAAAGGCTTTACGTAATGATTTACTAATTACACTATAGAGGCCTCAGCCTTGGGGAATGCTGGGTAACGGCTCTCTCAGTCAGACTCCGACAGGCACCGACCTAATAGAAGGGGTCCGTAAACAAGACACACTTTTATTGTCTTGACATTGATTTGTATCTCTAAGACCAATTCTAGGCCATTTAAAGCCTTATTTAGAGGTTTTTAAACTAGGAAATGACCATTGTTTGCCCGCCGACAGTAGTTATGGTTAGCTTGAACACGTAATTGTTCTTTTTGATTGTTCGTGTGGAGTCTCCTTCTATGTTTACCCTTCTATTCATGGATCCGGTCAGATTTCTTTGCTTTTCCGTAAAGTCTGAGATTAAACTGCTGTGGTAAAGCTTGTGAAATGTCATATTAAAATATGAGTTTAATAAAACATCAGTTTGCTTTTGTAGGATGATTGATTTGGTTATGGCAGACACAAAAACACAACACAATAAGAAACCAGAATGTGCCCAAGTTGTTTTTGGACACTTAGACAGACTCGCAAGTGGTTGAAGTTCATTGTATTCACAAACAAATGCTGGTAAACCTTTTTTCAAAACTCTATTTTTGTTCGTATCTTTGTTTTCAATATTTACATTTTTAACATTGAAACTTGGACTTCTGTTTATTAAATGTTTTCATAAATAAATAAATTAAATTTCAAAACACACAAAGTATATTTGCACAGTTTTTACCAATATATTATTTTGGCAAAAATAAATAAATAAATAAATTAAATAAATAAATAAATATATGTATATATATATATACACACACACATTTGTTTTTCTTCAAATTTTTAAAGATTTTAAAATAAAATTTGCACTCAATTTATATCAATCCAAAAAAAAAACAACAACAAAAAAAACATTTTAACATAATAGATTTCTGCAAGAATATGCACATAATTTACATCATGTGAAAAAAAACATGAATAAATTATTAGAAATTTAGTTAAATTTAGTTTAGGCTATAGTATGATTTTTATTAAGATTTAATGTTAGATGTTTTATTGCCAGTTTATTTTCTTGCCCTGAAAAGCCTTTTTAAATATATTTTGGTAAATGAAGGTCTAAAGCTAAATACATTTTCTATTTCACTGAATGGGAAGCGAGTCTGTGCTGTCTTTCTTAAATACGCCACTTGGTTTGGTATTTTGTTATCTAATGATAATATTCTGACATTTTTATGTGTGGTTTAACTCTCTGGTTTGGGGCCACTGTATTTGCAATTTATATTTGAGTAACCACACATAATGAGCTGGGATTAACAGCATATGCAGTTGTATTTACATAACTCATGTGGCGTGGCAGCCATAACATTATACAGTATCTGCAAATACAGATATTGTATCATTATAGTTGAATGTGGCTGCTAATGAAATCTCATGTTCTGTTTTGAGCGGCGGTGATTTATGCCCCAAGTGTATTGTGGGATATCAGAGTCTCTGAACACAGGGTCGGTAAGACTTTTCCTACTCCACAATGATTTAAGTTTGGCCTTTGTGAGCTTTTTTTCTTCTTTTATTAGATTATCTGTCATTTTGCAAAATGCATTTTGTACCAAACGTTATGTTATGATCATTTGAGCCCACCAGAGACCATAGTGTACCTAATAGTTTATTTTAAAATTCATTTCAAAATATAATTCGTCATGCCTTCAACATGTTCCACTTTTAACACAAATATTTAACATTTAACACTTAAAAACACTTAACTTTTTCACTCTCTCTTTCTCTCTGTCTCTCTCATATATATTGATCCGTATCATCACCCAGCTCTATTTTCAGCGTGTTTTTCTTCCTAACAGTCCTGTCATGGTGTCACATTTTAGTGTTGTTTTGCTGTGACTGACGCCACATGCATTCAGCCCCAAACCCCCCAAGATCCTTTTCAAATCCTCTAGCGAGCAGATTGGCTAAAGTCAATTAGAAGTCTATTGCAATGAAATGCTGTTTATGGAGATAAAGGATGAATTAGTCGTACTAACTCTTTTTATTCACAGCCTCTCTCTTTCTCTTATTCTGTCAAGTGGCATTCATTGAATTGAATAATATGTCTCATGCCTGGGAACCGCAGCGTTTGGACTGAACACATGGTGATATAATGGGGGGCTCTGTATTCATAGGCTGGTCAGTTCCTGCCCCTTGTATTGTGAGCAGGCTTTCTCAGGGCTTAGTGTATGTGTTGTGGAGAAGGAAAGGGTGGTAACAGTGTTTCATGAAGGGTATTGTAGTGTTTCTTAGTGAGGGCTCTTATTGTTCATTTTGTAGCGAATGAGAGAAACAGACGGCTGGGCTGCACATCCAGGTGCATTCTGGGATCTGGTGTGTCTTGATCCAACCCCTTCTTTGTCACATCATCCATTGTCATAACCTCAAGCTGTGTGTGTCCACGTTATAAGAGCATATTCTTACACACCTTTGCCAGAGATTCCATCAAAGAAAAGAGAGTTCTAGACTTTAGAAAAAAAAGACAAACTACTAAACTAAACTAAACAGTAATAAACAAAACTAAATTTCAAATTAAGAGACAAAACAGAAGTTAACAACATTAAACTAAACAGAACAGCAAGTAAAAACGAAAAATGAAAGCAAACTAAAAATAAACTAAACATTGATTAAAAAGACAAAAAAACAAATAAAACTAATCTAAACAGAAATAAAACTAAATTGCAATTAAAAAGACAAAACAGAAAATAACAAAACTAAACAGAACAGCAAGTAAAAAGAAAAATGAAAGCAAACAAAACTAAACAAAAGCAAATAAAACTGAACAGAAATAAACTAAACAAAACAGTAAGTATAAACACAAAACAAAGCAAATAAAACTAAAGAGAACTAAACAAAACTAACCAAGACCAAAGCAAGTAAAAAGACAAAACAAAAGCAAACTAAACCAATCTAAACATAAATAAACTAAAATAAATTGCAGTTAAATAGACAAAACAGAAGCTAACAAAATTAAACTAAACTAAACAGAACAGCAAGTAAAAAAGAAAAATGAAAACAAACTGAACTAAACAAAAAATTAAACAAAATAAACCTAAGCAGAAGTAAAAAGACCAAACAAAAGCAAAGAAAACTAAACTAAAATAAATTAAACAGAAATAAACAAAACTAAATTGGAACAAAACAAAAGCAAATAAAACTGAACAGAACTAAACAAAACTGAGACCAAACTTTAAGTAAACAGATAAAACTAAACTAAACACAGACGGACAGACGGATATATAGATAGATAGATAGATAGATAGATTGATAGATTGATAGATGGGATTATTCAGCTCTCAGTTCAGTGGTCTATCATCCAGATCATGACCAGACCAGCACTAACCAGCATAAACCAGTCTGCAAATGTAGGCCTGGGTCTGTATTTCTGTCCTGCTCTGGTCATTCATTCAGCAATAGGGACCTGTGTTCGCCAGCAATGAATAGTCAATAAAGAGCCCATCACTTTTCGCCACATTTGCTAGAAAGAAAAGCATCTCAGAAAGCTCTTCTCCAGCCCAAACGGTCACCCCTGCCATCTGTGCTGCGGTTCTCCGCCCTCCTGCGCGTGGTTGAAAGGGGTAATGGAGTCTTGAATAAGTTTTGAATACTTGAGAATAGACCGTCTCTTATTATCTCCGCCAGCATCTGCCTGCCGCTCCATTGATGTGCTCCATGTATTTACTCCACTCAATTAAACCACTATAAACTCCATTAGCAACAACAGAGCCAATCAGAAAAGGCTACACAATAGAGACGGATGAGGGCCCTTCCCTCGCTCCTTCAGGAGGAGGAGGTCTCTATTCAGAGGAGCGCTGGAACAGCTGCTGATAATCTGCTTGTGAGCTGCTCGCAGTGTCTTTCTATTGTCGCGTCAATAGTTTCAAACAGGTGTTGCTTTAATTAATGTAGCATTCATGGGCATTCAGGGGCCCTTGGCCTCTTAAGGGCCCTCTGACAGTAGAAAGAGCAGCCAAACAGACATGCCATCACTCTCTGGACCAGTATTATGGGCGTTAATGACTTTAAATGGGGTTTAAATGAGGCCAGTATGCAAATGTGTCCACTGTTTGCACTGAGAAATAAATAAACACAAGCACGCTGTTGAATGTTAGCATGTGATATTATTAGACTCTTGGGATTTTGCAATCTTGATAGAAAAAGTGGGATGGCTCAGAGTCAATAGACCAATGAAGTGTTTTTTTACGTCCTCCATGGGTATTTATGAAAACTAACAAGCTCATAATCACAAATTTAACTTTAGATTGAAGGGGCGGAAAAAAGAAAGTGGTTTTAAGTGGTTAACTAATTATCATATTATGCGAAGTTGTGATACAATATAAAACTATTCATTTAAAGCTATGTAAATTTGTGAATGCAGTTACGTGCCTGCATTGACTGTGGTTATTGTTGAGTCCACTGGATGGCTCACAGTTGATTTAAAAAATTATTCAGAAAAGAAGACGGAAAAAAACAACAAAGGACCAACTGAGCGCTGCAGGCATGGTGCATTTTTGTCGGCAAGAATCCGGAAAAAGGTTAGCATTTTAGCACTAAAGTTAATGTTTTTTAAAAAAGGTTTTTGGTTGAAATAAGATCTGTGGTTAAACTCAAACATTTTAATCTATGAAATAAAATTAGTTTGTTGTAATGACTTTTTGAAAGATTTTACTTGTCTAGAAAAAGGCAGTTGCTAGCAAGTGGCTAAATGGTTTACAAATAATACGAGATTCAACTAACAACTAAAGTAATCCAGTACTTTTACATTTACAAGAAAATATTTGAGTTATTTTCAATTAAAAACGCAATGTTGTTTTCCCATTCATTTACTGACACCTCTCCTGTCTGCAAATTAAGAGATAGGTGCAAGGTGCATGGACTGAGGTACTTCCTTCAGCGTGAGGCTTATTTATTTCACTTTTAGTTTAAAAGGGCCTTTAAAGCTGCCAGAAAAAAAAAAAGATGTTTTTTTTTGTTATTAAAAATAAACAAGCCCAGCTCAGATCAGAAAAAGTAGTGCAAAAGTAATGTGATGCATTATTTCCATAAAAGTAATGAAACTTTTGCTAACTACTTAATTTGATTGAGAAACGCAATAGTAAGGCAATGCATTACCTTTTAAAGTGCCCCTATTATGGGTAATGAAAGGTTCATATTTTGGTTTTGGGAATCCCCAAAAACAGGTTGACAAGCATGCAAGGTCAAAAAACACTTTCATTGTTTTATAGCTATGCTTTTATTTTTATCTTACTTGCTCAACGACTCTCAAATGATAGCTCAGTGATTCATTTTGTGACACTAATCTGCAGTGATTGGTCAAGTGAGAGCCCAGTGCTGCTTTGTGTACAGCGTTACCAGGGAAACAGCTGCTGCTCCAAAAGCGACATCTAGTGGCAAAGAATCAATTTGCATTTTCATTCAGACTAACGCGAAAAGACCAACAAGTGAGCGGGCAATATGCTGATGTTTCATTTTAATGATTCAGAGTCACTCTTTCTTTTGAGAGACCTAGCTTTATACACGGTGCACTTTCAGATTTAAAGCTTTGCAGGATGTTTTCATTCACTTAGAGCTGTGTTACACACAGAATGAAAGGTCATTTTCAAAAATCCATAATAAGGGCACTTTAAAGTAGCTTTCCCAAACACTGATTGTGAGTAATTGTAACAGAGGCACGTCCTTCAGGCTGTCATACAGTTGCTGATCCCCATTTTCTTCCATACAATGAAAAAAAAAATATGGAATTTAAGGGGGACAATTGTACCAACATTTTTCAAGATATCTTTTATGTTCAAAAGAAGAAAGAAATTCACACAGGTTTTGGAACAACTTGAAAATTAGTGAATTTTGGACTGAACTACTGATTGCCTTTAAAGGGACAGTTCACCCAAAAATGACCACTTTATTTACTCTCCCTTCAGTTGTCCTAAACAACATTAGACCTCATTTACTTAGATTGTATGGACAAACAAGACATTTTTCGAAGTCCTACAAGTTTGAAATGATGCGCTGCTCAATAAATGATAAACAAATTGTAATTTTGTGTGGAACTATCGCTACAAAAGTTGTAAAATGACCTTGTTGCTTGGCCTGTCAGTTTCTGGAACCAAAGAAAAAAGTTTTTAAAACAAGGATTTAGGACCTAAACATTATTAGAACCTAAAATTGTCAGTTAGCATAATTGTGAATCAAGATGTTCAGAGTACTTTTCATTTAAGGCTCCGATAATGCCAAAACAACAAGATGTCAGCATGTGGTGTATGTGGTGTACCCCTAATTTCTTTGGTTGTTGACTTGTTGACGTCATAACAAAGTGTTACCCAAACATCACCATGACTCGATTCTCTTACAATTGAAATATTTTCCCATTTGAGTGGCTATTTCACTTCGGAGAACCCGATCTGCTTACAAAGCGGCTCTGACCCTTGAAACCAGCACTAAAGACCCACTGGGAAAACTAAAGAAATTGGAAATGTTCTGAAATACGACATTTTAAATTATTTTCCTCTGGTGGAGGTTGCAAGAGAGCAAGCTAAAGAGAGGTTAAAAAATAAAATTTTGAAAGAGGTTATGAAAAAAGTGCCAAAGACTGTTGAAGCAGGCCATCACTCACCGGAGGGCTGAACTCTGGCCCGTGTGGAGACGCTGCATGGCACATTGGCTGGAAACTATGCATTCACTGCAGCGCTGCATGAAGAAGCCATTACCACAGAGAGCCATGAGAAAGACCTCCATCCATTATTCAATCAGTGCAGAGAAGGAATTGATAGTTTTTTCCTCATCTTGAATCACCAAGCGGATACTAAAAACATGCATTAGATGCGAAAACCATCATCCGATGTGCTTGTTTCTTCGCTGTATCAGAGGGATTAATGCAGGGATTCATGGAGAACAGTATTTCACCGAATACTTCCTGTCTTGCTTTGGGACTTCCTCTTATTTTGATATATTAATGTGGCTTGGACTGGACAAATAGTTTGAGAATATGCTGCTAAACTGTATGGAGTATTAATTTGGCCTTCCTAAATCCCAAAAAGTGGCATTAATGAGATCCTCAGAGAGGAGAACTTGCAAAGGATGGGGTGTTTTTCCTTTTTTAATCAGTCAGGCTTGCAGTTTAATCATTGAGGCCATAAAATATGAAATCCGACTTCATGCAGGAGCATCAGTTCTTTGCATGTGTTTTAAAAGTTGCAGTCTCACTCGTTCTCTCTGTGTCTCTCTTCCCTGAGGCCCATGGGATCCTGAGCTCTTCTGCTTTAGGACAATAGGAGGAATGTCCAGTCCTTTCTGTGGCTCAAACAGAGCGTCAGGAGAGGAAGTGGCCTCAGCGCGTTCAGCCGATCCACAGCCTCAGGCCGCAGGGAGCAGCTTTCTCATCTAATCCCTCTCTCAGGCTCCTCTCTCTTCCTTTCTCAATCCCTCATTCGATCGGTTCCCCTCTCGTTTCATTCTTTCAGCTCCAGCTCTCTGTTTAAGCTGTTTTCACAGCATGCTTGATACATTAGAGCACCACCTCACCGCACCAGCTCTTTTTGTCTAGGTCATACTATAATTCATCCAAAAATTAAAACAAAAACAAGAATTGGTTACACTTTATATTAGGAGTCCTTAACTACTATGTACTTGCATCAAAAATAAGTACAATGTACTTGTGGTCATATTGCATTGCAAAACACTTCTGCTGCTATTGAGGTGGGATACGGGTAAGGTAAGGGACAGGTTTGGTGGTATGGGTAGGTTTAAGGGTTGGTTAAGATGTAAGGGATGGGTCAACAATGTAATTATAAATGTACTTTCAGAAATTAGTTACAGATAAAATTACATGCAGGTATTTAAAAAATATAAGTATGATGTTAAAACATGCATGTATGCAATAAGTGCATATTAAATTAATTTAATTTAAATACATAGTTAAGGTCACCTAGTATTTTACGAACAATATTTTTATTGTTACATTTTTTATTATTTTACAATTTGAATAAAAATTAAATAAATGCTCATTTCTGTAATGCAAAGACATTTTCATCAGCAGCATGAAAATATTATTACAATACATTTTAAATACACCTTTATACTTTTTGTAAGTATTTGTTCTACTGAATGTAATTCATGCAGGTTTAAATTGTATTACATTAATGTAATGTGCTTTAATAATAATAAAATATTAAAAACATTAATATAAACATTAACATATATATAAAATTAATATACTAATATGATATCTTAATACAATGTGCTTATAATATAAAAAACAACCAAAAAAGTGCATAATAACAATTGTGAACAATTATTAGGCTATAATATTTTACAAAACTGCTATGAAATAGTTAAATGAGTAAAAACTGTGAAATTGTTAAAATTTGTAAAACATCTAGTTGCATTACAGTAATTTGGGAGGAGAAGAATAAAAACAACAAAATTATTATTATTATTAATGCAAATTCTGTTTAAATCTGCGTAATTTAAGACAACAAAGACTACAAATTAAAGACTTTACTTTACAATTTAAATATAATAATTTATTTTTAATTCCAGTAATGAGAATTCAGGACAGAAACATGCACAATTGTCAATAAACATAATGTTATAATTTAAGAAATAGGGAAGGTTCTAAAAATAGGTTCTCTTTATGCTAAATATATATTGACAGGCTTTGAGAGATTCATCTCTGTAGACAAGCAGATTTACTTGTTTAAATGCCCTGATGGCAAAAGAAAAAGAAAACCCTCCAAGAGCTCTGAAATCGGAGGAAACAGCCTCACTCATCAGTGGAAGGATTAGATGTGCATCACCGACTGCAAACAAGCCAGAGAAATACTTCACGTTTGTGTTTTTCAGGGCCGTGTGTTGTTTTCATTTAGTCTTGTGTGTGTGTGTGTGAAGGGGAACAGGGTTTGATATGTTCCTTCCTCTTTTACTCAATGAGCCGAAAAAAGTCAGTTTACAGTGAAAGACCCATAATAACTTGTCAAAAATATTGAGATTCACATGAGCAAATGTTTCCAACCAATGGAAAGTCACTTTATCGTCGTTTGCTGTGACAGATGTTTGGAACATTTTACTACAGTGACTAGAGTTATTAGACACATAAAATACTCTTAAAATGTCTTGAAGTATACGCTACCATTCAAAAGTTTAGGGTTATTTGATCAAAAATAACGGTAAAGGCATATATAATGTTTTCAAGGTTGATAATACATGGTTTTTAAACATCATATCAGCATATTACAATGATTTCTGAAGGATCATGTGACACTGAAGACTGGAGTAAATATGGTGAAAATATGTTTTGATCAAATAATAAATGAACCCTCACTGGAGACTTTTTGGCTATTTTGTCTGTACAGATATGTTATTGTGAAAGTGTGCTTTTCTCTCCATACTGTGAATGGATTCTGTGATTTGCAAAGCATACCTGTGTGCGTTTATTTGGATTCAAAGGCAAAAATTTTCCTCATGCATTTGCTAATGGGGCTTGCAGAAAGAAGAGTTTACACTGCACAGACCAAACTGCTCTGTATGCCAAGCAAGGTGTGTGTTAGTGTCTGTGTCTTTCTCTGCACACTGTGAAAGGGCGTCTCAGTTTGGCCAGGCGTACCTGTGTGTTTTCCATGCACACTGTGAAATGAGGCCAGAGTTTGCACTGACTGATTTCCGTACACACAAGATGCTTCAGACTGGAATGCTCTTTTAATAATCACCTGTAAAGACCTCTCACTCAAACTATCAACACACCTTCACTTCTAGTTCACAGTTAATTACAAAGAAATTTTGAAGCGAAAAGCCTGTAATTGTAAAACATATTATTTAATATACAACTTTGAGAAATAATTTTTTACAGTGCATGTCTTGTCTAACATTAAATAATTATATTGTTCATCTGCATTATGACTAGAACACATCCTGACTTATCTTTTGCGTCATAACCATCTGAAAGCCCTTCATTTTGGTCTTATGAGATGTTGTACAGTGATATCACAACCGAGAGAGATGATTGTTTGGATTAATGGTTTCGTTTGGTTTCCTCTCATGGGTTTGTGGTCGTAATTATTCGCCTCAGTTCTCCGTGTGGGATTTTCATTCAGTTGCTGTTTCCAGATTCAAATCCACAGTCATATACACTCTTAAACAAAGGCTGTTTTACTGGCATCTATTCAGTAAAGAACTTTTAACATTCCATTCTTAAAAATAAGGTTTGCATAGAAGGTTTTCACAGCAGAACTTTTGGTTGCTCAAGGAACCTTTTAGTCAACAGTTCTTAAAATAACCATTTTTCTTATAATGTTGACATCATTTTAATTATCTAAAAAAGCCTTTTCCTTACAAAGAAACTTTTGTGGAATGAAAGAGTTCCATGGAACCATCAGCGCCAATAAAGAACTTTTATTTTTTATTTTTATTTGGAAATGCTCATCACACTTAGAAAAGATCAGGGCTGCGTTTTTCAAAAACATCATAAGCTTAAGTTGATCTTAGAACCGTTGTCACCAATGGAGCTACGTTCAACAATGTTTTAAGAAACACAGCCCTGATCTCAGAAGATGTAAGAACTGTAAGAACAAAAATGTTTCTCCTACACTCTTAATAATAAAGCTTCCATAAGAAATTTTCTTAGCGATGTCATATAGAAGAACCATTTTTGGTTCCACAAAGAACCTTTGAGTGAACAGCTCTTAAAAGAACCGTGTAAAGAACATTTTAAAAATGCAAGAATCCTTCTTCAATATAAACAAAATTTTGAGGTTTAATGGATTTTAATGGTTCTTAATCTAACCATACATTCCAAAAAAAAAAACATTTAAGAGTAGGCTACACATTCAAATAAAACATAACGTTTCAAAAAAGCTTTAAAATCTTGATATAAAAGGAATAGTTCCCCAAAAACTGTTCAAAAATGTCTAAATCTTTCACTTCTGAGGTTCTTTTTTCAATCAGGGTGCACTGTTAAAAGGTAGCAATGCCGCTTATTTGATTTTGGACATGTTATTACTCGCTCTTATAACCATCAACAGTTCATCTTTGAGTAGGTTTTTTTTTTTTTAAGAGAAAGTGTTCCTGAGTTTGAGCTCTGTGACATTTCAAATGCTGATGTCATTGCTTCAGGGCTCCGGTTACCATCCCAGAGTGAGAATGAACGAGGTTGCCATGGAGATCAAGTCATCGTGACTCATGACCGAGCAGTTTCCTCCCATGTAGTGCGGCCCGCAAACGCTCGTAAACACAGTTGTATTCGATTAGTGAGGGTCGCTTTGCCGTTGTATCCGTAGGCCTCAATGCCGCTCTGCTTTTCCGCCCTCTTCTCTCGTTTTTGCTTTTCTCTCAGGCGTGCATAAACACGAAACACGAATGCGAGCGCATAAAACAAAATGAAAACCTCAGGCCGTGACAGCTCGGACCACATAAGACTTGTTTGATATGTGTAACATTACAAGCCATGATCATGTGGTCAGACATTCCTAAATGACTGTGTTTGTGTTTGTGTGTGTGTGTGTGTGAAGGAAGAATTGTGGTTTCAAGGGAAAATCTAGTCTGTCTGGACTCTTCTCTTTGTGTATGTGTGTGTATAAAACAGCTATCTTTTGTAATAAGCGTTATTAGCCCGCAGAGTGTTTGAAGCTGAATCCTGTGCCCTGGGCATCATCACTGTGGGACGCGACTGCAGATCTGTTTACACCACAGAGAAACCGCTGGAAACTTTGTCGCCTGGAGAAACACATGAGTAAGACAAAGACTAAATCTGTCATCATTTACAGACCCTCATGTCGCTCCAAACCAGTGTAGCTAGTTTATTTCATCCGTCTGTGAAAAAACTACCCGATATCATGAATGTGCCTATAAATAGTAGCCTACGCCAAATAAAAACGTAAACTCATGGTATAGATAGCAAAATTGGACAGTAGCGTGTTTATGCTACATGATGGGTAGGATTAAGGTTGTGGGGGTAGATGTGTATAATATGTACGCTAAAACTGCCTATCATAAAACTGTGTATTGTATGCACGCCAAACAGGTGCGTGTCATATATACGCCAAAATCCTTTTTTTTGGTTATACCACGAGTTTTCGTTTTCATTTGGCGTACTGTTTCTACTCATTTTCATGAGACCGAGCTGAAACGGGAGAGAAATTAACAAATCTTTTGAGTAAAATCGAGCCTCAAAAACTCACTCTAATTAATCGTTCACTGAATCACTTACTAATTTGCAAGTCATCACAACTTAAATGTTTTATGTTTTAGCTACAGCACATAAACAGAGGTGTAAAAAACTTAACTAAACTTTGTTTTAATACAATTGGAAGTATAAAAAGAGTCAGTTAATCGTTTATTCAATTCAATATTTTGAAACGATTCATTTGTGAGCGAAACCAAAATGAAGATTATGACATCAATTATATTGGTTTCGAACCTATAAGACTTTTGTTCATCTTCTGTATACAAATAAATATATTTTTAATATTCTCTCATAATTTTTGTCCATCTATTGAAAAAAAAAACAAATTAGTTATCAACAGACTATAAATTGAGTAGTTCAATCCAAGTTTTTAACTTAAGAGAGATGGATGATTTTTATGATGAGTAGATTTAATTTAGGTTTTTATTGATAATAAGTATAAACATTGATCAAAGTGCACAAGTAGAGCTCATCAAATATGGTAAATGAAGCTCAGAGGACTGTCTATTTCAGGTGAATTGGTTTTGTGGATTTATTCATTTTATGCTGATCCTTTTCACCAGTCTAATCTCGTCCACATGTGAATTCTTCCTGACTAAAGAATGACTTGTCTGAGAGTACAGCTGGAAGTGAAAAGAGACACAGCAATCCATATTTTTTAAAGCACTAATTCATTTACAGTAAATGGGCACAGTGACTGTACCTTTAGCACAGGGTGGACCGCTGAGAAATGACATTTTAGATTTAATGAAAACTGGAATAACATTTCAGTGAGAGGAAATTACACAAAATGGAGAGGACAATTCACAATTATTTTTATTGAGTAATGTGTAGCAAAACGGTGAAGCCAAGAGCTCCTCAAGCGTCCTGTAACCCCACCCAATCAAAGCGCTCAGAAACACTTTGAATCTGGCACATCCACTCTGTGATTGGTGTGTGTTGTGTCAGACTCTCACGAGGGCCGACAGGAATGTATAAATGTGTCGTCCAAGCGAATGTGTGTGTGTAATAACAGTAAGGTCTGTGATCTATGTCCTGCATCCTTGCTGAGAGCCAAACTGAACTGGGACGTGGCAGCTGGCCAATACACACACACACAGGGTCAGAAAGGGTCTGTTTGTTTTTATAGAGAACAATCATTCACCTGCAATATAGCCAATTAAGGAATGTAAATAGACACAGTTAATTATCTTTGTAACTTCAATTGAGTCTCCATAAAGCACATTACAAGCATTTATAACCAGAAACCTATTCATAATTCAAAAATATGTAACATTTTTTGGATATAACAATGATATGAATAAAGTTGAATATTTATTGCAATTTCTGGTTAGTACTGGTGTTATATGATTTCATTTTAATGTTAATCTCAGTGAATGTGTGCTATTTTAGAGTGTATTGTGGATGCTATTTTTTATTTCATGAAATAATTTTGCATTCTCTGAAGAAAACAGGCATTGCTGTTGCATTGCTATAGTGTTGACATGAGTTTGCTAGCATATTCTGAGTGGTTTTTATATTGTAGAGTGGTCAGATCCCAAGATTCTTTCAGTCATCATTGTGCCATATTTGTGATGTGTTTGATAACATGAAAGTAAAACTGAGAGAAACAAAGGCAGAGAGAGTTTCCACAGACCTGTTTGTTTGTTCCAGAGACTTGCACATAAAAGTGACCACAACAAATGAGTGTGTGTGGGCTGTTTGAGCGATCGTGTGTGTGAACACCAGAGAAAGTGGCTCTTTCTTTTGTCGAGATACGTTGGACAATTTTAAATTTAAAATGTCATTTATTCCCGCGATTCAGGGCTGAATTTTCAGCATCATTACTCCAGTCTTCAGTGTCACATGATCCACTAAAAGTTGATTTTCTTAGCAATCTAAACATTTATTTATTTATATCTGCAAATACTAGAAATACAGCACATAACTGTGACCTTTGACCTTTTCTATGAGACTGAAGGAGGATTGCAGGGTCATTATGCTCTGCTCAGTGTGTGTTTGTGAGAATAAACACCAAAAAGTTACATTCTCAAATGAACAAATGTGTTACAATGGTGAAGATACCCCATTGTGTATAGGCAGTAATATTACTTGTTAATCCTAACAAAGTCAGCATTGAGAGAAAGAGAGAAAGTGAATCATGAATCACTGGACGCATGGTCCTGGGACGGTTGGGGGCTTGACCGTATGCTGTTGCACCAGATGTGCTTACAATTCATGGGAGTCGCACAGTTTGAATTCAATTGTGTGTGTGTGTATTTCTGATTTGCACACTACAATTTTTCCTGCAGCTTTTTTATTCAAAATAAACCTTCTAAAATATAAGAAATACATCTTTCATCAATCAGAGTGATCTGATTTAGCATTTAAGAAGAATGCAAACACTGTAAACATTTGATATTATACCAATCAGTGGATGTTTCAGTCAAATAAAATGTTCTCTTAAGCATATTTCTGACCTCAGGTAATATCAGTAAATGTGTAATTTCTGCACCACTAAAATAGACCCTAACAAAACTAATAATAAAAAACACCTTCAAACACCCCCTTCACCATTGGTTCACTGAACAGGTAGTCCCGCCCTAAACTCCTGCCATTGGTTATTCTATAAATCATTGTGCCTGACGCAGTCCGGCTACTCAAACAAACCAATTGCAATTCTTTTGGTGTGACACTTCACATTTAACATTAGTCACGTAAAATGTGAACTTTTCGCACAGATGTCACCAATCAAAACTTTTGAATATTTGTGGGGAATGTCAGGGCTGGAATGATTCATTCTGGATGCGTTTCAATGAGATTGTTTAATGAACACACAATGTTCTCTTGAGGAATATGCTGTAAAATCCAGTAGGTCAAGTGTGTGCACGTGTGTGTGTGTGTGTGTAATCAAATACAGCTTTCTATTTTCTCATGCAAACTGAATTATGGGGCTATTTACAGAATTTACAGAAAAAACAAACACACAACCTATTAACAAAGTGATGGATGCAAACACAAGATTTCAGCTCCATAAATACACGTTTGTCACAGCTGTTGGCTCTCCTCATTCTATCATATGGCAACCACTGGTCCATCCACATAGATAGATAGATAGAATCTTGATTTTATAAGTGTTGAAACTTTATAAAATGGATAGTTTCTGTCTTTCATTATGATTGGCTGAGCCAAGTTTAAAGCCATTATAAAACACTCTATAAACACACACCTGTGACCCCATTACATTATGTTAATATGTTCTGCTAAACATTGCTAAAAACCCACTCTTTTGTTATTATTTAATTGTTCATTTTTGTTAATGTTGATATGTACTGT
This sequence comes from Enteromius mattozi, assembly GCA_032359235.1. Classification (NCBI taxonomy): domain Eukaryota; kingdom Metazoa; phylum Chordata; class Actinopteri; order Cypriniformes; family Cyprinidae; genus Enteromius; species Enteromius mattozi. Next base: position 3,482,922 of record JAUMHE010000001.1, on the reverse strand, counting down.
ATATTTAGTAAGCATTTTATTAAATCAGTAAGCCCTTTGAAGTCATGGTTTGCTGTGATTTAAATAAAACAAACAAAACATCTAACAATCCATGTTAGCTGTTTTATAATCACTGTAAACCTCTTATTGCCATTTTAGAGACAATGCCCAGTTAACAGGGAAAATTGTCAGAACTTCTCTGAGCTACATTTTTAAGATATACATTTATTCATTTAGCAGATACTTTTATCCAAAGTGACTTGCAAATTGGGGAATACATCAAGATTTGGATAATCTGGTTGAAATGAAAGATAAAAAGGTAGAGCTGTGTGCCATCAGCAGATCAATGGTACACTCTCAGAAATAAAGGGACAAAAGCTGTCACTGGAGTGGTACTGTTTCAAAAGGTACACTTTTGTACCAATTAGGTTAAAATATTTACACTTTCAGTACTAATATATACCTCTAAGGTACCAAAATTTTGAAAAGGACAGCTTTTGTACCTTTATTTCTGAGAGTGTAGGAGAAGCCATGTGCCTGTATGGGTCCCAGTGATGTAGCATATATGGAGAAGAGGAGCAGTCCGAGAACTGATCCCTGTTGAACTCCAGTGACCAGTTGATGTGCTGTGGATATCCCCCCTCCCCAGGCCACCCTGAAAGTTATGAACAAATGTTCTTCCAGTAACATTGACAAAATGTTGGTTCAGAGTGGTCTGGTCTTTAATAATGTTCTTAAAATGTTATTTATACATTTTTTTAATTTTCATGGATCTTTTTTGAAAATGTTTGTCTAACATTTTTAAAGAATATGTTAACTTCTACTCTTCTGCGAACATTTAGAACGGTCAGAAAACACTCAAAAGTAACATTCTCATAATTTTTGCAAGCGCTAAACATTCCCTTAATCTTTTTGCTAACATTTTATTATTTGACAGCATTCCCTGATTGTTTTCTCTAACATTTGAAAAACCTTTGAGAGTATATTTTTGTTAGCTTGGTGGAGATTCACTCTTAAAAATAAAGGTTCTTTATTGGCATCAATGATTCCACGAAGAACCTTTACCATCCATGGAACCTTTTCATCCCACAAAAGGTTCTTTTCGGTAGAAAAATGTTCTTCCTGGTTATTTTAAGAACTGGTCACTGAAAAGTTCTTTGGGGAACCAAAACTCTTGCTTCTATGGCATCGCTATGAAAACCTTTTGCTTTTAAGAGTTTATGGGTAAACATATTACACGCATTTGTGTCATTTTGTGCTTGGTTGATATTCCTTTATCGCTCCCATCTCCCGTCCAGATGTGCTTATTGAACCTGCTGCAGCGCTGGCTCTGTTTTCGGAGTGTGAAATGTTTTTCTGACACATCAGGGATGGAGGCATTCAACTCCCTCACACTTTTGTGCAGTCTAGATCTATTCTTTACACTCACACAATAAACCCTTAAGGCTATAAACAAAAAGGTTTTCATACTAAGCTAACGATTTGCTGTACTGCTTATTAGTAGATTTCAAGCAAAACATGTTCAAAGTCAAATAATAAGATCTATCTCACAAACCAGAGGTCATCTCACATATCTAAAAAAAACAAGTGCACACATGCAATAACATTTTCTGATTCTATTGACCATTCTCTTACTGATGTTATGCCACTGTCCTGTGTTGTGGCGAGTGAATCCCAGTGTTCCCGTTCTTTTATTTGCTCATTACTGTGTAATCAGTAAAAGCTGGTGGATGCGTCCCACCGAGCGCAGCTGCACGGCCCGCGGTGCAGGGTCTCGGCTCGAGCTGGTCCCGTGTACCGCTTCGCTGGGAATGGATGGGAGTATTACAGCAAAACATCTTGAAAAAAAAACGTTGCCTTCACCGCATGATGCCTTTTTATCAGGTCACAGATTCAGCAAAGTCTCATGGGAACGACACCTGTTGTGAAACAGACAGCAAACTCACGGCCAAGAGAGATGGCTGTTGTTTTCTGCCAAATGAACACGATTCAGATAAAAGAACTCAAATGTTTCAACATTTTTACCCTTCAATATATAACTCAGTATTTATGAATTTAGGAATTAGATTGAACCCTAAATAATAAAAGCATCCCCCCATGTTTCTCACTGAATGAACACAAGAAAGAATGAGATTGTAAGTGATGAGATGAGAATGTAGGTGAAAATGATATCTTGCATTATAGTTAACATACGACAATATTACTCTTGATCTGAATATTCTGTATTATACTTATATATTTATAACAATAGATATTTTTACTAGCTTGATTACTATTGAACACTTAGATTTATGGAATTTATTGCCTAGTAAAATTGCAATTCTTGAGTCTTTTTTCTCATTTTAAAAATACATTTTATGCATGCATATGTCTGTCTGTATATATTTATTTATTTATTTATTTAAGTGTTTTGAAACCCGTATGAACAGGAAAATGCTGCAGGTATTTTATTTATTTATTTATTTATTTATTATTTTTGACCAGCACAAGATCTATCTAATTTAGTTAATGAAAGTGTTATGTATCTGAGGTCATATTGCAGTCAGAGTAATTACTGTCAGTCACTTACACACAGCACATAAACTCTGTAGTAAAGATGAGGGGGAGTTTAGGACACACATTCTCAGCCCAGTTAGTAGAATATAATCACACACACACATACACACACCCTTGAGATCCCACACATTGATATGTGTGATATATATATTGATATGTGATAACAATTTAAAAATGGACCCTTATGAGGACAAATGGGTTGTGACACATTTGTGAGTAAAACAAAATATTCAATGAGAAATTGTAAGGTGGGACTTTTTTTATTGGGAATTTGTGAAAGATGGGCGGCACTTTCCAGAAATTAGGTGGTCGGAGGGTGAGTAAAGGTTTAAAAATTATGCATTTGCGACATCAGCCAAAAAGATTATTGTTTTAGAGATGATGCAATGCAATAATGATGATCACACACTGTATAATAAGAGCATGTATTAAAAAGGAGAAAGTACTAATTCTGATTGCTTGTTGACATTAATCAATAGTAGGCTAATTACTTGTAGTCAATTAGACAGCAAGGTTAATGTGTGTTTTATGTGCCACTGAAATGTTGCTATTTTATAAAAAAAGAAGGTCTTGTTTTCGAAGTTTTACCTAACCTGTGAACTTTGACCTCATATCCTTTCATTATATGTCGTGCTACTGGGGTCTTTCTGAGTTGTTATCAAATGTCTTTGGTATCTGTGGAAATACACAGCAACACATTTCTAAGCCATGTTTTTGTCACTTCTTTTGTTCTTGAGAATCTTATCTTATATCTGCGTATCTGTTATAAAGGTATGTGTGAGAATATATTTCCTGAAACACAAACTCATCACTACAGTGCTCTTAACTACACCGTGCAGCTATAAATAGAAAGCTGTAACACTTTTTCATTGAAGACAATGACAACATCTGGCCAACCTCATTGAGATCTGAAATGTGTTCGTCATATGGTCCAGTTGAAGGTATTTACAGTGTCTGGCTTGTGTTGAGCTATTTCATCTCCAGAAAACAAAGAAGGAATTGCAATCAGCTGGGTTTCCCCTTCAAACAAACTCAAAGCTTTCCTCAGCACGCACTCAAACATTAAACATTGCCAATCGTTTTTCTTTGGCCCAGGATGAGGAGGACTGGTTTAAAATAATAAAAAAATAAACAAATCAAAACAAAATAAAATACAATAAAATAAATGTAAGGATTCTTAATTCAGCGAAAGTAATTTACCAATTAAAATATTTAATGAATATTAATTTATTATATAAATATTTTTGACCAAATTCTGATTGCTTGTTGACATGAATCTAAATTAAATTAAATTAAATTAAATAATTTCAAAATTGTATCAAATTTAATTTTGTTATTTATTATATGTATCTGTATATATTCATTTCCATTAATAATATTAATTAATATATAAATATTAGGAAAGGAAAGGAAAAGGAAAGGACGTGACATGTGGCCAGGTGGTTTCCCATACTAGAAATTTGTGCTCTGCATTTAACCCATCCAAGTGCGCACACACAGCAGTGAGAAGTGAACAACCACACACACACCGTGTACACACATTATTTACATACATATTAATGTATGTAAATAATAAACATAATATATATATTTGCAGTGCAAATTCACTGGTTGTCTGTGTGAAATCTGAAACACGGATGAGGCATTGCAGATCTAATATGTAACAATAGTTGATCATTAACTGTTGTTTTTTTTCTTTCTGACATGTTTCGCAATGTCACTCCTGCAGGGAAATGACACGCAGGTCAGAGCAAGAAAGCAGAGGAGAGGCTGTGGGAACTTCAGCTCGTACACCAACACCATATTACTGTAAAACATCCCAGATACCAATCCGAAAAGAAAGTCAAAGGTAAACTGATGAATAAACAAACATGCAAATAGACAAAAACACAGACTGGTAAAGTTTTTCTCATGAGGGTGAGGCTACCCTTGCACTGGTCATGCATGAATAAATAAGACATGAAGATACAGGAAAGTAAAACCTCAAATGCCCTGTGAAGCGTCAGGTCCTGGCTGCTTGACAGCGTATCGCTGCCTGTGGCTACAAGCCTACTGGGATGTTAATATCACTGTTGGTAAAGCGTGGTTGAGCTGCTATGATGTCACAGTGTTTATGAGTTCTGAGGAATTGGGAAAGTCTGAGAATCCTTGATAAAATGCTTGATAGACACCTGGATTAATCCGAAGAGTTTCGTTAACACTCTGAATCACACCTCAGTTGTTTCTTGAGCTCAAAGTGATGTGGAAGAAGAGAAGGCAAGAGATTTCTACTTGACAATAAATGACATTTACAAATTTGTTTCCAAAAAATTGTATTTTAATGCATTTTAATGCGCAAAAGGGCAAAAAGGGTAAATATCATGTAACATGTTCCTAAATATATAGAATACATTGAAAAAAAAAAGACATGTGGTAAATTGGTAAAGGTCTAGGAAAAGAAAAAATAAAAGAAAATAAAATAAAATAATAATAAATAATAAAAGAAAATTGTGAGAGAAAAATATTTTTGAATATTTAAATAAATAATATAAATATTTTAAATCAGAAAAACATCAGAATAATTCTGGTTGTGTAAAATATACAGAACAACAATACTATGTTTAAAAAGATCACAATTGTTTAGTTGTGGACTACAAGTTTATTTTTAAAATAAAATTAATCATTTTATTTAGCAAAGATGCATCGTATTGAACAAATGTGACATTAACATATTCTATTTTTAAGAAATGTTGTTCTTTTAATTTCCTATCATTCAAAGAATCGTAAACAAATCAAGATTTTCACAAAAAACATGAAGTATCACAAGTGTTTTCAACATTGAAAATAATAAGAAATGTTTCTTGAGCAGCAAATCAGCCTTTTATCATGATTTCTCACTAAAGGACACTAAATAATGCTTTTCATCACAGGAATAAATTATATTGTAAAATATATTCAAATAGAAAATATTTATTTTAAATAAATAAAATTTACTGTTTTTACTGTACTTTCGATCACATAAATGCAGCCTTAGTAAACATGCGAGATACGTGTTATATAATTTTCAAACATTGTTTATTTGTTCATTCATGTGTCTTTTTGTACACGCGTCAGTGAATCATACCTGCTCTCTTCCTTATCTTGTCAGTGTGATGCAGCTCTTTCTCAAGCAGAGGCTGAGGGGGCATGTCCTAAAGGGAGGGGTGGGCGGATCCGTTCCGGCCTGTGCCATAATCTATTCATGACAGCTCTTTAAGGAGACTGAGACCCAGCTGCTGTAATTTAAAAATAAAGACCCCCACCTTTATCAGCCCCTCCTTCCTCCATCTCCATTTCACAGGAGACCCCCCTGTCTTCTCCATCCCCCTTAATCCTGTCATGCTCTTTTCATTTGGGACTCCTTGAACACGGGCTGGGAGATGATTAACCGCTTCACGTTTAGCTCTGAAAAGAGCAGTTTGTCGTTTCAAGAAAGAGCCGTCTCTGACCAGCTGCCATTACAGGCATGAAAAGACAGAGGCTGTTTTTCTGAGCCCAAAACAATGGAGAACTAGCAGGGGTCCTGTGTTGTGATATTCAGGGTTCTTGCTTATGAATAATATATGCATATTAACAGGGCTGTCACAATGGCAGCGTGCGTCGAAACGTGTAGCAAAATGAAGCTCATCAGAATGCAATCAAGTGAAGTAGTGAAAATGCAGTGAGGCAGAGACAGAGTGCGATGCATAATGAGATTGACATTCTTTGGCATGCTAACGCTCAGATAACGTCTATGCAGGCTCATGGGAAAAAATTGACCGAGATCGTGTGTGTGCTGTCTGAGATGTACACACCTGGACAGGACAGATATCACGTGACACTATAAGTGGAGGATGTACAATCAGTACAATCCATTGATTTCTACTGTGATTTGGTGTTGATTAAGACTACGAAACATTAGAAATGTATTTCCAGTTGGGGAAAAATTGTTTTTAAAAACTGTATCACATTGCATTTACTAATTAAACAGACTAAGGTTTAGTCTTGCCAATATATTATTGATATGTATTAAATTCTGATACACTTTATTATTTTATTTAACATTTAACTGGTATTATTATATATATTTCATTTTAATATTATAGTATTTAATATTATATGGTAGTAAAATGATAAATTGTAGTATTATTCATGAATTCTATTTTTAACTAAATCCTGATCCTTTATTATTTCTTTAATATTTAACTGATTTTATTATATATTTATCACAATATTGCAAATATGAATTAATTTATTTAACTTATAAAATGTGTCTGTTTTAATTTAATTGAATTAAATTTTAGAACTGAATCATGATAGACCTACCATTTATTTTTTATTTAATATTTAACTGATTTTATTATATATACATATTTATTATTTTATGATAGTCTTGTACATCGTCTGTAAAATTGTTCATTTAACACATAAACAAAAATAAAATGATTTATTATTATTTTGTTTTAATTTCTTGTTTAATTTTAACTGCTTGTTATGATATCGTTTTTATTATATAGTTTTATTATTTTATTATTTATAAAAGTCAGTTTATTTTACAATTGAAATCTAACACTTTTTATCTGATTACCTCATATTTACCTGGTTTTTAAAAAATCCTTCAAATAATCAGGCCACGAAAAAGTGCTTAGAAAACAAGGTGGGTGTCATTTGCATGCGTAGCCCCGCCCATTCATGAATGTGTAATCCTCGCTAGTGTGGGCCCCTCCCCTCCCCCGTGAACGCGCTGTATAGATGGAGCGCTCTCCTGGCCGCACTCGCAGCTTTTCCTCTCCGGTCCGTGGGCATTGTTGTAAAAACAGAAGGACAATACAAGAATAGAGTGGCGGATAATAGAGCCTCAAAAGGGGCATCAGGGAATCTGTCCTCTATATGAGAGCCGTGTGTCGGCTGAAGTTTAGTTTCACAGGCAGCGAGCAGACAGACAGAGGAGGCATGACTCTGAGACGGGGTCCAAGTTTTGCGGTGCTGTGCGTTCATGTGCTTTTGCGGTGCCTCTGGATGAGGGTACGTTTGGCTTTCATATGTCACATATGACAACTGCTTATGCGACGCAATGTGTACATGCATTTGTGGATCAGATGACTCTAATTACCGAGTCGATCTCATTCGATTCACTTGGATTTTTAAGACTTTGTTTTTTTTTGCAGCTTCCAGAATTTTTGTTTTTTTTTAATCGTCACCATTTCCTATCAAAATGGTTACTACGGATGTGAAAACGCAAAAAACCCCAAAACGAATTGTGTGCAAAGACCTTTTTACACTGGAATAGAATTGAAACTCAGGTGCCCTGGGTCTCACATAGATGTCTTTTCTTGGACTTGTGTCTAAAACCCATGAGTTTAAAGCCCTTTTGATGACTTTTTGACAGATTTTGATTCTTTGTGCGCACAAAAGCGGTCAACAGAATATTTTGGCACACGATTTTGGCGCATAAATTCAATTGAGCAGACAGAGAGACGACAAAGATAGATGTCCCATGTGACAAAAAATACTGTACTCTTAATTTTGCATGTCTTTTTTTTTTTGCAGGTTTGCGAGGCATCGGGGCATTTTGAGATGCAGGTTTTATCCATGCAGAACTTGAACGGGGAGCTGCAGAGCGGCGCGTGCTGTGACGGCGCGCGCGTCGCGGCGGACCGCTCGTGTGCGGCGGACGAGTGCGATACGTTTTTCCGCGTCTGTCTGAAGGAGTATCAGTCGCGGGTGTCTTCGGGAGGCCCGTGCAGCTACGGAAGCGGATCTACTCCCGTTATCGGTGGGAATACTTTTTCTGTGAAGCTCCTGGACGGCGCGAGCGATAAATCCAGGATCGTGCTGCCCTTCAGCTTCGCCTGGCCGGTGAGTTGAAAAGGCTGTTTTGTTAGCAAAGCCCTTGGGAAATCGTAATCTGATTAAACAAGTCTGGGATTACGGGAGACCGGGGCAAGTTGTCACACTCTCTTACGCAGTAATATTTCCCACGGTGGGTTTATTTGGACGAAGTCAGTTTGTGTATAGATTATTTGTTCAGAAGAGCCGCTGTTTTGGGGCACAAAAATGTGACCCCGAACCACAAAACCAGTCATAAGGATCAGTTTTTGGAATTGAGATTGTATAAATAAGCTTTGCATTGATGTTTGGTTTGCTATGATAGGACAATACTTGGCTGAGATCTGGAATCTGAGGGAGTAAAAACTCAAAATATTGAGAAAATCCTCTTTAAAAGTGAAGTTCTTAGCAATTCATAAACAGAAATTAAGCTTTGATGTGTTTACTGTAGAAAATTAATCAAATATCTTCATGGAGCATGATCTTTACTTAATATCCTAATTTTTTTGGCGTAAAAGAAAAATTGACAATTTGATCCATACAATATGTAGTTGGCTATTGCTACAAATATAGGCTACGTGTGCTACTTACGACAGGTTTTGTGGTCCAGGGTCACACATGTACATTTTGTGTGACAACATGCCCCAGTAGCTGGTCATGTGAACTTGTGACAACTTGCCCCGGCGTCACCTACACACCATTTTCCATGATGCTTCCAGCGTCTCATTCTGTTCGTAAATAAGCAGTTGTTGTTTGTGAATTCCGGCGTTATGCTACCAACGCTGTATTTTTAATACGGTATGGGTAGGTTTAGGGTAGGGGTAGGTGTATACGTTAATAAAGCCTTACACAAAATCTGATAGGTCACATTTTTTCCGCTGTCAAATTATACTACCAACTGTTTTAATGGGAGGTAGCAAAATCTGACGGGGTAGCACAAATTCTCAGAACACTATTTCTGTCCCGTTCATGGCATTCCTGTATAATGACGCTCAGGTGGGACAGGGGTTGTGTTACCCCACCCACTCACAGTCCACCAGTATCCTCTCAAAATAGCAGGACAATGTGCTCTAAAACACCTGAGTTTATCTCCAGCACCTACTGATGGACATTCAGAGGCTGTTTTACACACAATGGCCACAGGAAACTGCTCTTAGATATCCAGTCAGACCACCATTGATCATTTAAAGGGGGTTATCTCTCTATCTCTAATTCTCTTAATGAAACCTATAGTGAGCTGCCTATAGGCATATAATGCTGTCTAGGTTGGTCCACTAGGCTTTGAGACATCCAATAACACAACCTTCAAACTAAGCATGCATTCAGATGTGAGGGTTTATATGACCAGTACTTATATACAATATTATGACAATATAAAATGCTGTATGCCGAAATAAAAAAATGACAATACAATAGCAAATAAAAAATCAACACATATTCTACTAAATATCTGCTTAAATTCTTACAAAGAAATTCATATAACATGTTAACTTGCACATGGTTATGCATTGATGGTTTCAAAATAACCAAAGGTTGCCCAATTATTCATCCAAAATGTGTTGTTATAAGTATATTTTGATTGTGAAAGACGTATTTTACATACATTTTACATATAATTTTTACAACATATAAAGTTTTTGGCCATTTTAAGATACCATTTGCTGATTACCAGGTACAGTTGATTCACAGAATTGTTAGTCTCCCTTTAGTTAGTTAAAAAAATTGTCTATGGGGGGTGGGGGGGTGTTTGTGAGCAAAGATTGCACAAAATAAGTGTGAATTTTGTTAATTTTGCAGTTTTACAATCCCATTTGATATATTTTGACCAGTGACCACCACCATGATCATCTTTAATTCACATGATCAGCTTGAAAATAGGAGAAGTTACAAATCGATTCATTTCATTTGATTCATAAAAGTATTTATTTGTAATGTTTATGTTAAGTTTATGCTAGGACTGCTGAATCAAAATCTCCAGGTCTAAATAATTTTACATGTATTCATTTTAAAATAGTTTATTTCCAGTTAACTTAAGTAAGTATTATGTAAAATAAGTAGGCCTGTACATGTAATTTCAGAAATGGTTAAAATAAAATATGAAATAGTGTAGTAGCCTTATATCGGTCGACCACTAGACATCAGCCTTTGAAAATCTCTTAACAGTCCACCACAACTTTGTATTGAGCATTGCCCAGGGCAGATCTAATTGTGGCATCTCTTTTTCTCCACTCTGAATCTGAATGGTGCAATTGTTTTTGCAGAAGCCCATGTTTACTTTCACAACTCATAAGGCCGAGCCGTCAGTACGAGGTCAAAGCAAGTCAGTCTGATAGGCCAATTAGGCCCAGTTTCCGTGGCAGCCACGCTCAAACATCTCACCCCCTGCCCACGTCGATCAGAGCGGTCTAGACCTGCCTCACAGCCGCTCTGAATGGAGATTAATTAGACATTGTCATCTTGCATGCTTTCTTTTCCGTCACAAGTCTACCTAGCAATTGAACCGCGCACAGCCTGCGATGCTGGATTGTGGGACGGCGGTTCAACAAAGCAGGTTTACAAAGAAACACAGGGGGTCTTTGCATGAGGGTGTGTGTGTGTTCTGATCTATTTGTTGTTCGTTTTCGCATCATCAGCAGTGGTCAGATGAAAACGCAGGGTGTGTGTATGAATGTTTCAGACGGAGTCTTGGTAACCAGTGTCCTGCTGTTAGTGAACTTGGATGAGAAGAAGCCTAGAAGATTGATTGTACTGTAGATATTTCATGCCTCATGCTTAAAAATCTTTGATGGTTCCGTAAATTCAGCTAAAACTTCTTGTTAAGAACCCTTTTACTGTTTGGGGTTGTTGACTTGCTCTTTGGAGATGTTTTATTACATTTAGTAGGTTTTCAGTTCCATATATCAGATTAAGGGATCTCTCAGTCATAATAACATCCTTTTCATTTATGTGAAATTAAATATGGCAACTGCTAAAGGTCTCTAAACTCTTAATAATAAAGGTTCTGGCATCGATGTTTCCATTTAGAACCTTGAACATTCACTGAACCATTAAAGATGGAAACATGTTCTTTAGATTATTCAAGTGTTCTATAAAAACAGGGTTCTGTTAAGAACTGGTCACTTAAAAGTTCTTTAGGGAACCCAAAAATGGATCTTTTATAGAACTTAATTTGTAATTTTTGAATATTTTCTATGACTAGATTTATAGTTCTTGCATCAAGCACATTGAATCTCATTGGTTACATTGACAAGTTCATTGAAATGATTGTTCATCTAAAAACCCAAAAAACATGCTTTTAAGCCATTTCGGAGCAAATACGTAAATATTGAGATATAAACATTGAATACAGTCAAACAAACATCTCAGCCAGTGTGACGTGAGATCTGTTTGAGAGGTTCTTCATGTCTTTGTCATACTGTCTCTAGTTCAAATCACTAAGGTGTCACTTGTGGACGAATCCTGTAGCCCTGCTGTGTCTTTCTGTGTGTGAGTTGGAACTCATACTGCACTCGCTGCACACATTTGTGTGTGTGTGTGGATGGATGGATTAAAGCTCATAAAGGGCTGTAGATCCCTCAGACTGCAGAGGCAGGAAGAGTCGGCATTACTGGTGTGTGTGAGGTCATCTCAAAGAGCCTGATGGACTAAATGCTTCTGCTGTCTGTCTCAGAATCAGCTCGTATTCTGAGAATGTTTCTCAGTTTTGTGTTCCTCAAACATCATCTAACATCCCACTGAGAATTTTTCTCACACATTTTTTCACTCTCCTGTCTGTCCTGTTACTTATCTTAGTTGATGAAGAGCCAGATAGTGAAAGTAGTTCAGTCATGTCTCCTGATAAAGCACAGAGTGATCAATCATTACAGTGTTTGTGCTACAGCGCTGTATTAATGTTCCTCAAACTGTCTGGAATGGTTTGTTCTGAACCCCTAACCTAAAATATGAAAGCTCTGCTTTAATTATATGATTGTTTTATTAATTAAAGAATTCTAAAATAATATATCCATTTTTAGCAACAATATTTAGCAGCACAACTGTTTTCAACATTGATACTATTAAGAAATGTTTCTTGAGCAGGAAAATGATTTTTGAAGGACCATTTGGTACTGAAAGGTTGCTGAAAATTCATAATTGTTAATCACAGGAAATGACATTTTAAAATACATTCAAACTGATATGAACAAAAAACATGATCCAGTTCATAATGATTCTTTGAGACTGTGTGTAATGGTGATTTAATGTGTTTTTTCTTTCTTTTAGAGGTCATATACATTGATTGTGGAGGCTTTGGACTACAATAATGACTCAAGCACAGGCAGTGAGTATCTCTCTCACACACACATTATTCTGTATCTTTCAAGAGAATACAGTCAGAAAGTGACAATGAGAGAAAGCGTGCTTGAAGGCAGCATGCAGCTTGTGTATTTCTGTGCGTGTGTGTTGTGGATGGCTGGCAAACACTTCCTGTTACTAAACCGCTGCCTGCACCTGCTTGCATTCATCAGTCTTTTAAACACATTGTTATAAGTGTGAGACAATCTAACACACAAGCAGCAGGGAGTACATTGGAAATTACCTGCAATAGTTTTGTGTAGAATCAAGGCTGCGATGTGTGTATAATCTATTTTTATTATTTATCCCATTCAAATATAAATTAAAGTGTGTGAGCGTGTGCCAAATCTGAACATGAGTGCAAATATTGACTTGTACTTAACACCAACATGTCAAGTTGCCTACACCAACCCTACACCTAAACCTACCCCTTACTGGAAACTTTCTGCATTTTTAGAATTTCAAAAAACACCATTTAGGATGTTTTTTAAGCCTTTTGAATTATGGGACATAGGCAGTGTCCTAGTAAACCACCTTAAAGTTGTAATACCTCTGTCATTAAACCCATGCCATTAAATAAATGTTTGTCCCCATAAACCACACACACACACACAAATATATACAGTATATTAAATTTAGATGTAATCAAAAGTAAAAACACACACATAAAAACTATATAGGTTTTTTTAAAAATATATTTGTAGTTTATATTTCTATACTATTTTAAATTTGTGTATGCATGGTAGAAGAAATCCAAAACACAACACTTTTCGCTCTTGCACTATGGTGTGATGTTTCCAGCATCATGCGGGTGTGTGAGGAATCGTCTGGCTCTCAGGTAAACAGCGAGGATCGGTGACAGTGAGATCTCAGCTTTGGCAGCATGGCACCGATCTCTGTCCTCCTGTATTTCTGAAGGACAGGTTTGGGTCAAGACAGTTATTTCTTCTAAACCCATGAGCCACACACACTTCACACACTCCTCTCACAATTTACAGCCCTTCGGCCAAATACCTCACCGCTGTGTGGGATTCTGGCCTGCCCTGAAAAAAATTACTACGATATTCCTCTGCCCAATAGTAAACAAAGTCTATAGTACACTGCTCTTAAAGGGACAGTTCAAATCGGTCATTGTTTTCTGTTTACATGTCCATAAAATAATACATTAAATAAGCAGAACGTCTGAGCTACCTCAAAATGTGATGCTTATTTTTTCTATCAAACTGTCATATAAGGGAACATTTGTAATTCTTTTAAGCTTTTATTTATCTGTGTTGGTAGTGTAAATTGTATTTTTGTATTTTATTCAGCCTAATATCTGCTTTGGTGACTTAGAGACCTTTCACCTTTAAGCCATTACACAAATCCGCTTGTTGTGATCAGATTTTGTGTGCTTGTCAGGGTTGTCTAAGCTGGCATAATTTCACAGGGGCCTAGTTAAACCACAGCTGCCCGCTAAAGTGCCCGTTTCCCTCTGTCTCCTGCTCCTGTAGGCATCAATGGTCAAGTCATAGAGAAAGCGGTCCAGTCGGGCATGATCAACCCAAACCGTCAGTGGCAGGTCTTGAAACACAACGGCCCCGTGGCTCAGTTCCAGTACCAGATTAGGGTGACCTGCGATGAGCACTACTTCGGCTTCGGCTGCAATAAGTTCTGTCGGCCCAGAGATGACTTCTTCGGCCACTATACCTGCGATCACAATGGAAACAAGACCTGCTTGGAGGGATGGGCTGGCCCAGAATGCAACACTGGTAAGGGGTGGAGCCTATATTAGATTTACAATGCTGTTGTGCGTGAATTTGTGGATTTCAATTAAAATTCAATTAAAAAACATTTTATATTTGATGACTGTTTACACTGGGCACAGTAAAGTTTTATGTGTGCACACTACTGTTTTAATGTTTGAGGTTGGTTGACTCCAGTCTTCAGTGTCACATGATCCTTCAGAAAATATTCTAATATGCTGATTTGCTGCTCAAGAAACATGTTTATTAGAATTAAAAATTGTGCTGCTTAATATGATTGTTTTTGAAGCTGTGATGCATTTTTATGTATTATTTGATAAATAGCATCATATGTATTTATGGTCACTTTTGATCAATTGAGTGCATTTCTGATTAAATATATACATTTCTAAAAATAAATAAATTCTGACCCCAAACCTTTGAATAGTAAAATGTAAATAATATCTGGAATTTATTTTTTTTTTTTTTAAATGTAGTGCACATTTCTGTAATTAATATAGTTTTTAATAAAGTTATTAAAATATGTTTTAAAAATAATTTTATAAACATTCAAATTGGCTACAAGTTGTTCTTTTCAAGTAAAACTAATAAAAAAAAAAACAATGGAAAAAATCATTTAAATTGGTTGTTCAAAAAGTGTGGGAATGGGATTTAGGCTCGGTCAGACTGGACTCAAACTGGCTCTGAATCACTGACCTCACGGGGATGTTGTTATTTGAGATTGTCCCTATCACAACAAAGCTTTGGCTCACACACACACACACACACAGACAGCATCCTGTCTGCCAGCTAGTGTGTGTCAATGTTTGATACGGTGTGGGTTTGCGACAGTATTAGGGTGGATTTTATCTCTGTAATATTGTTTATTCCCTCATTCACTCCCGCATAAGAAACATGAGTGGAGGGGAGGAGAAATGACATCATGTTGGCGGCTGGGATGGCGTGATGAGCGAGAACTGCTGAGATCACACAGATGGAGCTGATAGCAGTAACCATATTCCTCTTTCTCTCTTGTTTTCTTAGCCATCTGTAAGCAGGGCTGCAGCACTGAGCATGGCTCCTGTAAAACGCCTGGAGACTGCAGGTAACACATAGCATTTATTTATACAGATAATGGATTTATTGTTTCTTTTCCAATATCAAGTGAACTGACCTATGTCTAAACAGGCAAAAACTAAAAAGCCCATAGCCTCAGAAGTAAACTCAAATTTTCTGCATTGGCCTACTATTAAGTGACTTATTTTGAACACCACAATGGCAACGTATAAAATATCATAACTAGGGCTGTAAAATTGTGTTTTTTTTCAATGATAAAAATTGCAATTTTGGTTTAAAATGTCATTCCCCCCCACCCCTATAAATAGTTTTTTTATAACGAGGTTTTCTGAGCATTTTTGTAGGGCTGAACAATTCGGTAATGTTTTACATATATATAACAATTTTACTTGAATTATTATATTATTTTGATTATTGTTGCTATTAAAAATAATATACAAAATAAGAAATATTTTAATTGTAAAATACTTTCTCCCTGTAAAATAAAAATTAAATGTAATAATAATAATTTTACAGTACAACTGCAATGTTTTAATTAGCTTTTTTCATGTTTAACTTTTAAACCACAAAGCTTTTATTTTACCAGAAAACTGCAGGAAATCCTCCTTCCAAATTTAATTTTTACATTAAAATATAATACAGTTCTGAAAATAGCAAATAAAATGCACAAATAATCTGTAAATTTGTCTTTTAATTAGGATTTGTCCTGTAATTTAACTGTGTTTTACCCATATTTTTAAGAATCAAATTGTTTATATTCAACATTTAGTGTGTGATTTGCTTTTTTTACAATGCATTATACGATTTCCTCATCTGAAAAAAAAAAAAATCATGCATTTTGGCCTAACAAAGTCTGAATAAACAGCATAAGGTTGCCAGAGGCAGACAGTTGTGAAGTATTTTTACTCTGCTTTAAAAAGTACTTTTCAAGTGTCTATACTTCATCAGGGTGTTTTTCCAAAGCATAACACTGTACTTTTTACTGCACTACGTTTCATGTTAAGTATGCTTAATTGCATTAGAAATCTACTACTTTCTTACTTTTGCTCAAGTAAAAGTAATTCAAATATTTACTTGAGTCCAAGAAAGTACTGCTTTTTTAATGTTCTTAAGAATTAAAGGTAAAACAAACATCTTTTATTTATGAAATGTCGTGCAGTAAAATGTATGACATTGTGCTTTGGAATGAAGTGAAGTAAAGATTTCCAAAGAAAAACTTAAAATTTACTTGAGTAAAGTAAAAAAACTTCACTAATGTCCACCTCAGAATAAGCCACTTAGTAGCAGCCTTTGCATTGTAAGCGAGCACATAATGCCTTAGAATCATGTCTACAGTAGGTAGGCACTACCTACACTAGGTTTTGCAGCAGTCACATTATGCCAGTGCTTCCTTGTCTCAGTGCATATGGTACAGTGTTTTCAGAGGTGATGTTCTGCCCTTCACAGGTGTCTGTACGGCTGGCAGGGCGAGTACTGTGACCAGTGTATCCCTCATCCTGGCTGTGTGCACGGCACCTGTGTCGAACCCTGGCAGTGCCTGTGTGACACCAACTGGGGAGGGCAGCTCTGTGACAAAGGTTATTCTATTCTGTTCCATTCCATTCCAGTCATTTCCATTCCATTCCCTTCTGTTTCGTTTTATTCTGTTGAATTCTATTCCATTACATTCTATTCTATTTTATGCTGCTCTATTCTAATTGTCAAATTGTATTTGGTGTGAGGAATATTCATGGAAGTATTGGTGAAAAACCCTCATGCATGAAATTCTGTTTGATCTGAATTTTCCAAAGAAAGAAAAAAGCTTGATAGATATTTTCTTGAGTGCATAGTTTGTATGTTTTTGATCAGAATCGCTCATGTTACTTATCAGCAAATTGTCAAATTAAGCCATGTATCGTGTTGCAGTTCATGTCAGCCAAACTCTGGCCAAAGCCAATTTTTACTTACATTTGGCACTTGTTGAGGGGTAATTTTGGATCCTGCATGTCCATATTTCTATTTTTCGATTTAATCTGGATTCCGCATCTGTCTTGGAAATACAAGCTCTATACTATACTGTTCTATTCTAATCTACTCTGTTCAATTTGTTTCTATTGTATTCTGTTCTGTTCTATTCTATTCTATTGTATTCTGTTGTTCAGCCTGGGTCATTTGTTGAATTGTTTTGATTGGTGTAGACTTGAACACCTGTGGCACGCAGCAGCCCTGTCTGAATGGTGGCACCTGCAGTAACACAGGACCAGACAAATACCACTGCGCATGTCCCGATGGCTACTCGGGACAGAACTGTGAGAAAGGTGGGTCACACACAAACACACACACCTCACATGGCTGATGTTCACCGTAAACATCCTGTCAAAAAAAAAGAGGAAATGATGTCATGGGATGTCAGGGGGAGGAGGAATGGGTGTGGCACCGACCCCTGATTGAACTTAATGATTAAAGTTCAGTTTCATTCTGAGTATTTTGAATCACACAAATCTGAGGATGCATCATGATTTTTCTGTATTTATTACACTATAGATTGGATAAGATTTTTTTTAAATGTTTTTTGGAATAAGTCTCTTCTAGTCACCAAGGCTGCGTTTATTTGATCAAAAATACAGTAAAAACTCTAATATTGTTATTTCCTGTGATGACAAAACTGAATTTTCAGCATCATTACTCCAGTCTTTAGTGTCCCGTGATACTTTGGAAATCATTCTGATACGCTGATTGCTTTTTTGTTTAAACTGTAATACATTTTTTTTTAAAGATTCTTTAATGAATAGTTCAAAAGAACAGCATTTATTGAAGTCAAATCTTTTTTTAACATTATAAATGTCTTTACTGTCACTCTTGATCAAATTAATGCACGCTTGCTGAATGAAATTGTATTTAGTGTGAGGAATATTCCACATTCATGGAAGTAATGGAAAAACCGTCATGGATGAAATTCTGATTGATCTGATTTTTCCAGAGAAGGAAAAAAGTTTGATAGATGCTTTCTTGAGTGCATAGTTTGTATGTTTTTGATCAGAATCACTCATGTTACTTATCAGCGAGTCGTCAAATTAAGCCATGTATCGTGTTGCAGTTCATGTCAGCCAACTGGCAAGAAACTCTAGCCAAAGTGAAGTTTTTACTCACATTTGGCACTTGGTGAGGGTTAATTTTGGATCCTGCATGTCCATATTTCCCTTTTTCGATTTATTCTGGATTCTGTCATCTGTCTTTCTTTGGACCGGAGATTTTTATGTGCAGTAAGAGAGAAAAGAGCAGAGAGATACACACGCAAACATACACTTACTAATCAAGCAGTGGCCAAACCAAAGAATGCAGTGTGCATTAATTTGATTTGGGCATAATAATGCATCACTTCGTGTCACATATGTGTGCTGGAAAATCTGCTGCTCGGGTTGGTTTGGCACGACGTGTCTTCTGTCAAACACACTTCACCGGGCCATCCTGGATGCAATAATAGAGATTTTCTTGTTCTGCTGTTTTCGTTTTGCTCTGGTTTGCTTCGATATTTGTTTATTCTTTTTCCTGTCGTGTTTTATTGGAAATACAAGCTCACTGCCTCTTGCTATGCTCGTCTGTTTTTGTTGGTGGTCTCTGTGCGGTGTGAGAAAGGCCAAAGGGGCTTTCCCCTCCACTGACTGATCTGATAAAGAGCGATAGAGCGAAGAGAGGGAGTGACTGGGAGATTGAAAGGGGAAAACCAAGACGTGACCCTGCCTGACTGTCTGTGAACTCTAAGACAATGTGATTTGATGCAACAAAACTCACTCTGATCCTTCTCTCTCTCAGCTGAACATTCAGCTGACCCTTTGCTAAACTCGGCGACCATTGCTTGCCCCGAGAAGCTTTATAGAACATCTCATGATCTCTGAATATCGGGAAAAGCCCTGTTTTCAGTAAAACTTTCCAGAAACAGAGGGCTTCTATATATCTGAATTAGAAAACAGTTTTTTTTGTGTGCCAGATATTAGTTAAATGTCAGTTTGCATGCTGTAACTGTACATTTGTATTTCTACAGCACTGTAAAATAAGTAAAAACAAATGGTCATAATGTACAGTCAGTGGGTCATATTTATTTGTTTTTATGTAGTTATTTTAGTATTATTTATTTACTATTACAGTATTTATCAGTATTTTAAATTGGCTTTGTATATTTTGTATATCTTCAGTAAAAGTTTCAGAATTATTGTCATCTTTATTATTTTATTATTTTTTATAATTTTATTTTATTAAATGCAGGGTTATTTTTATTTCAGTTTTATTTTTTAGTAATTCTAATACTATTTAAA